>CM068968.1:77257667-77275053 GCA_035128595.1 Eptatretus atami | reverse complement strand
GGGAAAAACTCTCTGACTCAAGCCCCAAAAGCCAAAATAGGAGACTGATTTCCTCCCCCTCCCAAATACAAGCAATGTAAAATTGAGTACTTACTGATTAAAGCATTCTTTCCTTTCATATTTCATTCCACTCAAGAGCGAACCAATGAATATGTGTCCATGTTCTCCTTTAGGAATTAAAATTTAATTTCCTATTACATTTCATCACCATACGAGTATATTCACAAAGATTACTTTGGAACTTAGTTCTTGGTTTAAAATGTCTTTGTTGAGCAGAAATGAAGGATTAAACTTTTCTCAATGCTCTTATTTGACCACCTCCTGAGTCACATATCATTTTGAGATTTGTAAATTGTTTGGTCCATTGTTCAATTGATAACTTATCAAAGTTTCCAGTTCCATTCAAGGGATATTAATTTTTTTCTTAACATCCTCCAACTTATTGTAATTAAATTTATACGCTATTTTGTTTTAAATACTTTTACCCCAGTTATTTCTTCAGTAAAGACTTATTTTATTCTCACATCTTTTATGTTTCATTAAATTACCCAGCTGATTTAACATCTCCCACTCTTTGTTTGGTTATTGCTTATTCTATCATTATAAAATCAGTAAAAGACGGCGTAGCCTGGTGTTAAAATTCCCAACCCAAATATCTTAACACTTATACTTATAACCCATAAGGGATACTTTGATTCCATTCTCTAAAATATATGCTTTTATCATCAAAAGCTCCTATGCGTTCGTTATTTAACCTTCTTTAGAATAATTGATGTTATAAACTTCTTATTGTATTCATTTTTCTGAACTTTCCTTCTTAAGGTTAAACAGTTGTAATAATGTTTCAAGTTTATTGTTTCCTTGATTATATTTTCTTTATTCCCTTTAGTTTCTTATCACACTTCAATTTATTATTATCAATAGACGTAAAAAGCATAAGACTTTGATTCAAATCCATTAAATTCACTCATGACCATCCCACCCATTCATCTTTAAAACTACCAATAACCTTTTTATCTCTGATGAAAACAACACATCACCTGACTGTTATACTTGTATCTTATATATCAATATATCAATCATATTCCTCAATACATCACTTGTCTTAAGGTCCCCTGACACGCAAAAAGTACTGAAAAATTCATTTATACTGTATATGTCCTATAGAGTTTTTCATCGTGATTTCAGATTCTTGACAATGTTTTTTTCACAATTTACTCATTCTGTAAAAGTAAATAAAAAAACAAACTCTTCGGGAACGCCCCTAAAAATTCTCCTGAAAGAGGCAAACCCACATGACGTCAACTACAGATACAAAGGCTGCACGTAAATCTCGGGGGTTGTGATCTACGTGATTCTATTGGCTTTCTGTGTGTTTCCACATTTGATTGGTCGAACTCAATCGCTTCGTTCATTTCTGCTGTAAAAAATCGAACATTTGGGGGGGGGCTTTTGAATAATGGATGCAGACTTTCATTTGTCTGTAACGACAGCTTGAGGTGAGAGAAAATGAAGGATTTTGTCTGAACACATGGAGACATTGTCGGATAACGTAAGTCGCGCGAGGTGAAGTTCAGGACAGCTGGAAATGAAATTACAGCCTTAGCAGTTCGACCCGAAAGCGCGGGACAAGCAGAGGAAACTGGCGATGAAATTCCCGGAATCATTGATGACGGAGGACCATCGAAGGAAGACTTGGCAATAACAACTGGTTTAGACTAAATCCTTTTCTTAATTCAATATGTAAATTTGACTTGCAATACTGCCGATATCAGAAGATATTTTAGCTGAGGTGACGTTGACCAGCGGCAGGCACAGCGGCATGTTGCTACGCCGGCAATGATCGCAAGCCAAGGCCGGGGGGGCCATGTCATCGGCCGATATCTCTTCCACGCAATAAAACGAAGCAATCTTGCTGCCGGATACGATTGAAAACTGTGTGCAGAAACACACCTTGTGACACAATTTGTCTCGATAGTCCGATAATCTGACTTCTGTTGCATTTTATTTATTTTATTTCTACTGTTGTCATGTAGCCACCCAGTAGAAAACATAAGTTCGGGGTGGGCTTAGTGGTTAGCGTGGCGAGCTTGGGATCCTAGGTTTCTTGAATGTCAACCTCGCATTGGCGCTGAATTAAAATACAGCAGGGGTTGTACTTGCAGCCTGTCATGCCTTTGCAAGGTCGGCGAAAGATGACGACCAGTGTACTGGTAAGGGGACACTGCATCAACGGCATTGCTGCGTCCCAACCAATGATGCCAAACCAGCAGCCACAGGCTGCACTCAATAGAGAGAGAGAGAGAGGAGAGAGAGAGAGAGAGAGAGAGAGAGAGAGAGAAGGAGTAGAAAACAAATGAAGAAAAGGGAATAATAAAAGAAAGCTACAGCACGTCAGATTATCGGCCTAGCGGAACGGACGACGGATTATCGGCTGTCGCGCACGGACGACGGATTTATCGGCCTAGGTCGACGAGACGACTGGATTTATCGGCCTAGTCGGACGGACGACGGATTGATCAACTAGTCGGACCGACGACGGATTTATCGGGACTCCGTCATAGGACAGTGTTTCTCAACCGGGGTTCCCGCGAACCCTAGGTTCCACAGAGGTCGCTAGGGCGTTCCGCGAGAAAACAGTAATAATAGGCTAATGTATTTTGATAGTTTTGTTTGATTTAATATTCGTAATTTTACATACACGTACGCATATTGTGGAAACTCCTTGGTTATTGTAATAGAGGCTTCAACCTACATATTATTTACAATTAGGAACAAAACCATAGGGAATGTATTTAACGATGTCTATATGCGCCAGTGTAAAACCGCCTCACTGGTTAGTGGGACGTCCTGTACGCGGCGATTCGGTATCATGAGTGACTGACTCAAGTACGGGACGCATGCACGGGTCCATCTATCTTCTCTGTTGCTTCCTAGCGCCGAAGTCTCTCTTTCTCTCTCTCAAGGTGAGTTCTTCTGCTTTACCTTTATGCTTCAGCTTATGTTTTTAAGTTTTGTGCACAAGTTACATGAGGTGTGTTTTTTATTTGTCAAACAGACTCAGGCTGACAAACACTTTCAAAAAGTGACGTTTTCAAACAAAAAAAAAAAAGAATTTTTTGTGAATTAAAAAACCTCGGTGTGAGGTCTCATAAAACGAGCCAGTATGGTTTTTTTCATTTGCCAATAAATTTGACAAAAAGGGTCATTTTCCTTTAAACCCAGGTATCGAAAAAAAAAATATTATATTTACCACGTAAAACTATGGATAAAAAATAAAGGCCAGATATTAATAATGTATATTAATAATTTTTATACAGGGTCCCTGAGATATTGAAAACAATTCAAGGTCCCACAAGGGTAAAAAGGTTGGAGAACGGCTGGTCTTAGACTCTAGAGATCTCGAGTCAATCCACTCTGTGGGAGTTTGCTGTATGTGACGTCAACGCTGCGATTTTGCTGAAGTCAACTTTTTTTAGGGGGGGAAATAGCAAGTTGTGAAAAGGACCAGAAAATGATCGAAATTATTGCTCTTAATTATCACCATTTAGATTAAATAAAAACGGTGATTTCTATTCACTAGGAAGGTCAAGTTAATATATTAAATAACCAGAAAGTTTGCATGTCAGGGGACCTTAATTCTCATATAAAACTATCTTATCCATATTATAAACAATGACACATTATCCTTAACTTTGATTTAAATGATTACAGTAATAGTCATACATTAACGACTTTGACAAGTCAAGAATGGATGTTCCTCATAAATAGGTTTATCCATTTCAATACTCTTTTTTCATAATGAATAGCACAAAAAGTTCTCTGGAAAACACCTCCGCTCATTCAAAACCTGGTCTATTAATAACTTTGAAGCTATTTCCAAATGTAGCAAGTCATTATTTATGTCGATTGTAACATTTCCATAGTCTTTCCAATACAGCATTATTCATTAATTTATAAAAGTCCGTCTCAAAAATCGTTTTTGCTTCTGTTCTCCATTTTTAGTATTGAAAATCAATATACTTCTTTAACCAATGACTTTGCTTAAATTTCAAAATCTGATGATTTCTCACTTCTCAACCCAGCAGATAAATATCGTCTACAAGTTCCTTGATGCCAAAACATAACTTTCATTATGTTATTTCTCACTATATAAATTGTTAATGTATATATATAATCGTATTTATCCTATTTTGAGCATCTCAAACTCATTAACCTTTCTAGTATCTATAACATAGATGGAAGAGCTATTTGATGAAACTTTGACTTTTGTGCTTTCTTACTCTACAATTTGTTATTTATTAATTGACTTTAGAGAAACATGTGTGAGCATTTATAAATGGTGGATATTTAATCCGAAAGGCGAGAAATAATCCACCCTAGTAGTAATCAGAGATGAGAGTCTTTTCATCATAAGAATATATTTATTTTAAGACAAAAGTATTTGTATCTATAACTATCTATGTGAATAACATAACGTATCTTTAACACTGTTTGTAATCAATGAATATAAATGTATAAGAAAACACCTTCAAACCAAACAAACACACATTCAATCTTTTCAGATAAATAGCTCCAAATGACCAAGTAACAAAAACATTGTGAAAATGTGATAATGATATTCTTTTTAAAAAATATAACATAAAAACTATTCACATACAACGCCAAACACAGAACAATGAAGAAGGAAGGTGCCACTAAATTCTCCATTGAAAACACTGATGGGGCATTTAAAGGACAATACTAACATATAAGAATATAGGTATTCGACCTTCTAAGACCCTCGACCATCTTTCCATACTCCCAATAGGAATGCTGTTGACCTTGGTAGAAGAAAAGTATCCAGCTACAATATTCCAAAAAATGTCACACATATAAGTTGAGTCTAAAAACTTTCTTACATGTTCTATTAAATTTACTGGCAGAGCTACACAATCTTGAAATATGTATACCAATAAGCAGATGAAGGCTACATCCGCTATATATGGAGGACAACACGCCTCCCCTTATATTCATCACTCATTATCAAAAGATTTGAAGAGAGTGCGATCAGATTGATATTAACGTATGACTCCAGAGAACAGAGAAGATAGATTGGTCGACATACACAATGTAGTAGGTAAGTGGTATATACTATCACAAAATCAAGAGTAATCTTGTTATAGTATATTATAGTTATTTCTTTACACATCCTTAAATACTCACTATGTCCTGCAACTTCAAGCTTACTTTACCTGAGATATTTCCTCCTTTACTTAATTTGAGATTTACTCTACAAAGATCATAACTACAAAGAAAGACAGTATAGGCGTATTAATAATCTTACAAACAAAGATATACAACTAATGTTTTTCTATCTCGCGATCATCTTTCTTTGGTTTCAATCCCAACATCTCTCCTTATCAAATGCAATCTGAAAGGGCTTCTCGAACATATAACTAAGCAAATACCGAGGAAGCTGACATGTTAAATTAAAGTGATATTACAAGTTGTCCTCTAAATTGTCACATAAGGAAAGATTTTTTTCAATATAGATCTATGAAGCGATGAGATCTGCATTAATACTATCTTCGCTTAATGTAACTAACTAGTGCATCTAATCGAGTAAGCATACAAAACACATAGCCCAAGGATTTTATTAAAAATTATACAAAATCCATCTATCTTATATAATTCATCGATTGCACAACGACACTCATTTTGACATTCTCAGACTTTAACTCGTCATAACGCCAAACAACTCATCTATATTGCTGTCATTCATAAAATATATCATAGCATATTATAACCATACAACTTGAATTGTTCTCTTTAATTTCAAACCGTTGGGCGTCTCTCTCAGATAACGAAGCGTGCCCATACGCTGGTCAACTCTGAGTCGCTCTTTAATATTGTCACACCACTCACCCCAGAATAAATCTCCGTGAGTGACATTGTGAGGGATATCTTAATTCTGGCATACCAAGCATCTGGATCAATTCATTATTGCTTTTAGTATTGTGACTATAAAATATAATGCATTTAAGATTTCCGGCTGATTAGTCTTATTATCAGTATTGATGTAAAATCATCTAAGATAGTGTGAGCCATGAATTTCAAAACTACGATAATGGTTCCGGAACATAATGAAATTTGCACCTATGAGCGATAATATTTGGAGAAAAATCGATGCCTGCATACGATATGGTGCAATATAGATGTAACAAGGAGTAAATGATCCTATGACACCTCGACGCTATACTGTTGAACTCTTAATGTATATGATAATTGGTATTAATCTAGAGTGATGCGAATCAGTAGAGCAGTACACAAGCATTTTCGGAATCTATGGATAATCATTCAAAAATCGGAGTAAAGAATTCTGACCGTGGTATGCCCTGATCTAAATTCCGCACCATTATTATGCAAAATGTCGTGACCCCGACCTATTGAACTACCTCAATCCCTAATAAGGTGTCTTTTTACGTCATTGAATGTACAATGATCATTCTAAATATCACAACCGATGGGCATTGAATTATTCTGAACATTTGCACCCTCTTAGTTAGTACATGCTAACACTAAGAATAGACAAATTGATAACCTGGCGCTCCTAGGCTACTGAAAAAGACTATTTCACCTCCTTCATATGAATCTCCTATCACATTGAGAGGGAACACTGCTATATGACCCGATACGCTTCCCAACCTTAATACCTATATCAATACTATGGTCTCGGCTTATATAGATCAAAACATTCCACAACAATCACGTTGATTGCCAAAATTTCGTTCGTTAATACTTTTGGAGTTATGCGAATAACAAACAAACAAACAAACGCACATATTCACAAATAATAAATAAATACACACGATCAAAACATCAACCTTCGCAACAAAGTTGCGAAGGTAATAAGAGAAAATGTAAAACGTATCCTTGTAAGAGATATCTCAACTACTTTCACACAAAAGAACGATTAAACCAACATTCGAATATTGTAGTAATCATAAATCAACCGTAATCAATTTACAAAAGCAGGTTCAAACATATCATTCAAAGATTTTTACAAATCTATAAAACATCTGTTTGTGATATCTGCTGATTTTGAAAGTATCCTTGAGAAGATAGATACTGTTTCTCCAAATCAAATAAATCATACACAAACAAATATCAAAAACATACTCCTTGTGGTTTCTGTTATTGTATCAAATCATCTGTTGGTGATGAATACAACAAGTTAGAACTTTATAGAGGAAGAAGATGCCTCAGAGGAGTTTGTAAGACTTTGGGAAAAGACTGTATAAGACGAAGAGAAATAATGATTAAAACCTATAAACCAATGTCATTAACAAAGGGAGAGAAAAAGGAATAAGAAAGAACAGTATCTGTCATATTGTGAGGAGAAAATTGAGGGAGAGGTCAAGGTTCGGGATCACTGTCATCTTCCTGGTAATATAGAGTCCAGCTCATTCCCGTTGTAATCTTAATTACAAGCCTCCCAAACTTTATTCCTCTTTCTTCACAACAACGCTCACTATGACACACATCTATTTATAGATGAACTTTCAAAGACATCTGGAGATTTTTCTGCCATTCCTAACACAGATCAAAAATACATCTCATTCACAAAAACAATTCATACACCCCATAACCCATATCGGATTTCTTGACACATACAAGTTTATGGCAAGTCCATATCTAACTTATCATCAAATATTAAAAACTTACCGAATCTTAAATCACATTTCTCAAATCAAGAAGAGATTGATCTCTTATCACAAAAGGGAATATATCTGTATGACTATATGGATTCATTTGAGAAGTTTAAAGAAACACAACTTCCTTCAAGGGAAAGTTTCTATAGCAAGTTGAATAAAACTCATATTTCCGATAGAGATTATACAAAGATAAAAAGGTTTGGGAGAAGTTTAATATAAAGAATCTTGGAGAATATCATGATTTGTATCTTAAAACTGATGTACTGTTATTAAGTGATGTGTTTGAAACTTTTAGAACAGTCTGTCATAATAAAAAATTCTTATGGATTAGACCCCGTTCACTATTACACAGCCCGGGTTTGGCTTGGAGTGCTATGTTAAAAATGACAAAACAAAATTTGGAATTAATCAGTGATATAGATATGCTTTTAATGATAGAGAAGGCTAAAAGAGGAAATATCTCAAGTTGTTCCAAGAGATATGCTAAAGCAAATAACAAATATCTTCCTGATTATAATAAGAATGAGGACAACTCTTACCTGATGTATTATGATGCTAACAATTTGTATGGGTGGGCTGTCTCAATCTTTACCTTATGGAAAACTTAAATGGGTTGAAGAAAAACATTATGAAAAAGTTTTACAAGACATTGTTGTCCCTCTCAAAAAAATTGGATGAAACTGGTGGATATTATTTTGAGGTTGATTTAAAATATTCAGAAGAACTTCATACAAACATAAAGACACTACCTTATGCCCCTGATAAAGAAAGTCCAAGAAAAGAATGGTTAAGTGATTACCAACAGTCATCAATATAAAAGGTAAATCTTCAGAAAAACTACTTACTACATTAAATGATAAAGAAAGTTATGTTTTGCATCAAAGGAACTTGAGACGATATTTATCTGCTGGGTTGAGAGTGAAGAAAATTCATCAGATTTTGAAATTTAAGCAAAGTCATTGGTTAAAGAAGTATATGATTTCAATACAAAAAGGAGAACAGAAGCAAAAACAGATTTTGAGACGGACTTTATAAATTAATGAATAATGCTGTATTTGGAAAGACTATGGAAAATGTTAGCAATCGACATAACATAAGACTTGCTACATCTTGGAAATAGGCTTCAAAGTTAATTAATAGACCAGGTTTTGAATGAGCGGAGTGTTTTCAGAGAACTTTTGTGCTATTCATTTGAAAAAAGAGAGTATTGAAATGGATAAACCTATTTATAGGACATCAATTCTTGACTTGTCAAAGTCGTTAATGTATGACTATTACTGTAATAATTTAAAATCAAAGTATAAAGATAATGTGTCATTGTTATATATGGATACAGATAGTTTATATGAGAAATTAAAGGTCCCCTGACATGCAAAACTTTCTGGTTATTTATATATTAACTTGACCTTCCTAGTGAAGAAATCACCCGTTTTTTAATCAAAATGGGATAATTAGAGCAATATTTCGATCATTTCTGGTCCTTTTCACAACTTGCTATTCCCTACCCCTAAAAAAAGTTGACTTCAGCAAATCGCAGCGTTGACGTCACATACAGAAACTCGCACAGAGTGGATTGACTCGAGATCTCTAGAGTCTAGACCAGCGTTTCTCAACCTTTTTACCCTTGTGGAACCCTTGAAATTGTTCATGTCTCAGGGAACCCTGTATAAAATTATTATATACCATTATTAATATCTAGCTCTTTTATATTTTTATCATAGTTCACGTGGTAAATATAATATTTTTTTTTTCGGATACCTGGTTTAAGGAAAAAATGACCCCCTTTTTGTCAAATTTATTGGCAATGAAAAAAAAAACATACTGCTCGTTTATGAGACCTCACACCGAGGTTTTAATTCACAAAAAAAATTTTTTTTTTTTTTGTTTGAAAACGTCATTTTTGAAAGTGTTTGTCAACCCTGAGTCTGTTTGACAAATAAAAAAACACACCTCATGTAACTTGATCAACAAAACTTAAACAAATAAAGCTGAAGCAATAAAGGTAAACAGAAGAACTCACCTTGAGAGAGAGAGAGAGACTTCGCGCTAGGAAGCACAGAGAAGATAGATGGACACCGTGCATGCGTCCCGTACTTGAGTCAGTCACTCAATGATACACGAATCCGCCGCGTACAGGACGTCCACTAACCAGTGAGGCGGTTTCACACTGGCGCCATATAGACATCGTTAAATACATTCCCTATGGTTGTTATAATTGTAAATAATATGAGGTTGAAGCCTCTATTATAATAACCAAGGAGTTTCCAACAATATGCCGTACGTGTATAGTAAAATTACGAATATTAAATCAAACAAAAACTACTCAAAAATACATTAGCCTATTTATTACTGTTTCTCGCGGAACCCCTAGCGACCTCTTGTGGAACCCTAGGGTTCCGGGGAACCCCGGTTGAGAAACACTGGTCTAGACGAGTCGATAAATCCTCGTCCGTCCGACTAGTTCGATAAATCCGTCGTCCGTCCGACTAGGCCGATAAATCCGTCGTCCGTCCGACTAGGCCGATAAATCCGTCGTCCGTCCGACTAGCGATAATCCGTCGTCCGTCCGACTAGGCCGATAAATCTGACGTGCTGTAGCTTTCTTTTATTATTCCCTTTTCTTCATTGTTTTTTTTCTTTCTTTCTTTTCTCTTCTCTCTCTCTCTCTCTCTCTATTGAGTGCAGCCTGTGGCTGCTGGTTGCATCATTGGTTGGGACGCAGCAATGCCGCTGATGCAGTGTCCCCCTTACCAGTACACTGGTGCTCATTTCGCCGACCTCAGAAGGATGACAGGCTGAGTCAACCTCCTGGTGTATTTTAATTCAGGGCCAACGGGCTTGAACTCAGGACCCTAGGATCCCACCCACCCTAACACCTAAGCCAACACCAGACTTATTGTTTTCTACTGGTGCTACATGACAACAGTAGAAATAAAATAATAAAAATGCAACAGAACGTCAGATTTATCGGACTACTCGAGACAATTGTGTCACAAGGTGTGTTCTGCACACAAGTTTTCATCGTATCCGGACAGCAAGATTGCTTCGTTTTATGCGTGGAGAGATACGGCCGATGACATGGGCTGGCCTGCTTGCGATCATTCGCCGCGGAGCAACATGCCCGCTGTGCTGCGCTGGTCACGTCACCTCACTAAAATATTTCTGATATCGAGCAGTATGCAAGTCAAATTTACATTATTGAATTAAGAATAGGATTTAGTCTAACCAGTTGTTTATTGCCAAGTCTTCCTTCGATGTCCTCCCGATCATCATGAATTCCGGGAATTTCATCGCCAGTTTCCTCTGCTTGTCCCGCTTCGGGCTCGAACTGCTAAGGCGTATTTCATTTCCAGCTGCCTGAACTTCACCTCCGCGACTACGTTATCCGACAATTCTCCATGTGATTCAGACCAAAATCCTTCATTTCTCTCACACTCACTGTCGTTACCAGACAAATGAAAGTCCATGCCATCCATTATTCAAAACCAAATGTTCGATTTTTTTAAAGCAGAAAAATCGAAAGCGATTGAGTCGACCAATCAAATGTGGAAACACACAGAAAGCCAATAGAATCACGTAGATCACCAACCCGAGTAATTTACGTGCAGCCTTTGTAATCCTGTAGTTGACGTCATGTGGGTTATGCCTCTTTCAGGAGAATTTTTAGGGGCGTTCCGAAGAGGTTTGTTTTTTTTAATTTTACATTTTACAGAATGAGTATTGTGAAAAAAACATTGTCAGATCTGAAATCACGATGAAAAACTCCTATAGGACATATACAGTATAAATGAAATTTCAGTACTTTGCGTGTCAGGGGACCTTTAAGACAAGTGATGTATATGAGGATATGAATTGATAATATTGATATATAAGATACAAGTAATTACAAGTCAGGTGATGTGTGTTTTCATCAAGAATAAAAAGTTATTGGTAAGTTTAAAGATGAATTGGGTGGGAGGTCATGAGTGAATTTATAGGATTGAGATCAAAGTCTTATGCTTTTACTATATTGATAATAATAACATTGAAAGGTGTGATAAGAAACTAAAGGGAATAAAGAAAATATAATCAAGGAAACAATAAACTTGAAACATTATTACAACTGTTTAACCTTAAAGAAGGAAGATACAGAAAAATGAATACAATAAGAAGTTATAAACATCAATTATATTCAAAGAGGTAAATAAGAAAGCATTAGGAGCTTTTGATGATAAAAGATATATTTTAGAGAATGGAATCAAAAGTATCCCTTATGGTTATAAGTATAAGTGTTAAGATATTGGGTTGGGAATTTTAACAGGCTACCGCCGTCTTTTTACTGATTTATAAATGATAGAACAAGCAAAAACCAAACCAAAGAGTGGAGATGTAATCAGCCTTGGTATTTAAATGGAAAACATAAGAATGTGAGAAATATCAAATAAGTCTTATGAAGAAATAACTGGGGTAAAAGTATTTAAAACAAATAAGCGTATAATTTAATTACAAATAAGTTGGAGGATGTAAAGAAAAAAATTAATATCCTTGAATGGACTGAAAACTTTGATGTTATCAATGAACAATGGAAAACAATTTACTACAATCTCAAAATGATATGTGACTCAGGAGGTGGTCAAATAAGAGCATTGAGAAAGTTTATCATTTCATTCTGCTCAACAAAGACATTTAAACCAAGAACTAAGTTCCAAAGTAATCTTTGTGAATATACTCGATGGTGATGAATGTAATAGGAAAATTAATTTATTCCCTAAAGGAGAACATGGACAAATATTTTGGTTCGCTCTTTGAGTGGAATGAAAATATGAAAGGAAAGAAGTGCTTTAATCAGTAAGTCTCAATTTTACATTTGCTTGTATTGGAGGGGGAGGAAATCAGTCTCCTATTTTGGCCTTTGGGGCTTGAGTCAGAGAGTTTTTCCCATTCATTTGTATGGGAGGGAAGGAATCAGTCTCCTATTTTACATTTGCTTGTATGGGAGGGAAGGGAACCAGTCTCAATTTTACATTTGCTTGTATGGGAGGGGGATAAAATCAGTCTCCTATTTTGGCTTTTGGGGCTTGAGTCAGAGAGTTTTTCCCATTCATTTGTCTGGGAGGGGAGGAAATCAGTTTCCTATTTTGGGATTTTTGGACCTTGAGACAGAAAGTTTTTCCCTTTTCCCCATTCATTTGAATGGCTGCCTAGAAGCCCCATTTATCCTCTACTCTTGCTAGATTATCCTTGCAAACCTGGTGTTGGCTTAGCGGTTAGGGTGGCAGCTTGGGATCCTAGGGTTCTGAGTTCAATCCCCATTAGCTGCTGAATTAACACCAGGGGGTTGACTCAGCCTGTCATCCTTGCAAGGTCGGCAAAATGAGTACCAGTGCAGCAGCCAAAAGGCTACACACCAAGGGAAGAGGTATTGATGGATTTATTAAATCTGGTATTGGTGTGGTGCAGGCATGATGGGCTGAATGGCCTCCTGTGCATAAATTCCTTGTAATCCTCCTTGTAAAGAGGTTTACACTTGAGAAATGCATTGGTCTCACCATATCCGATGGCATGTCCATGAGAGTCTAAATTTTCAGACGATCCTCTAAAGGCAGGTGCAAGTGTACTGGGCTTTCGTCAACAGGCGCAGTCCTACCTTGGTATGGTATTTCTCACTGCCATCAAAACCTTTTCAGAGCATGGCAGAGTATTGTTCTCTCTGGTGGGCTGCTTCCCTCATTTTTCTGGATATTGTGGAGGCAAAATATTTGAAAATCATTCGCTGAGGCACAAAATCTGTTCTCTCTCAAGCCAGGTTGGTGGAAGTTTGATCTTGTACCTTCTCTCATCTAGTCCTACATCTTCTTCCCTTTCAGCCCAATGCCCTTCCTTCATACTATCACACACAAAGATTATGTATCTGGAATTAATTTGTGAAGATGATAAAGGGAGACCTTACAAAATATAAATAAGGACTGCTTATCATACCTTACTATCATCTGCTCCCAGAATAATTGAATAACTTCTGCAAAGGTAGCTTGTGTTTATTCAGTCACTCTCAGACCCATTTGGGAACATCAAAAATTCTGCCATTTTTGTGAATCCTTGATCTGGCGTTTCTCCATAGAGTGAAGGATAAAATATGGCAAATGTTTAATCTAACCTGAATGAAATATTTGTCAGTTCTGCAACATTTTAAAGTTTTGGTGAATTTTGAATGTGCTTTATGATTTATCTTTCCAGTGAAACAAATGAAACTGGTTTCATGTTCCAACTGTTCTCAGTTGTTCGACTCAGAAGTTTTCAATAGTCATGTGACACAAACTGTTAGTCAAGAAAAGGATACGTTTAGCAGTGTGTCTTCCAACCGCAGTTGTAAAAGCTGTACAAAGGCTCTCAAGAATACCCAAGGAAGTAAGAGACCACACAAGTGTCCTGTGTGTAAAAAATCATTTCCTGTCTTGTCATCTCTAAAACGACATAAAAATATACACACAGGTGAGAAGCCATATATGTGCTCTGCTTGTCCTAAGGCTTTTGCTCATTTGGCTAGTTTACACAATCATCGTAAAATACACATGGGAGAGAAACCACACAGATGCTCTGCTTGTCCTAAGGCTTTTACTCATTTGGTTAGTTTACACAATCATCGTAAAATACACACAGGAGAGAAGCCGTACAAGTGTTCTGTGTGTCATAAGGCATTCATTGTGAAATCATCATTTATAAGACATCAAAGAATACACACAGGTGAGAAGCCACATATGTGCTCTGCGTGTCCTAAGGCTTTTATTCATTTGGGTAGTTTACACAATCATCGTAAAATACACATGGGAGAGAAGCCACATACATGCTCCACTTGTCCTATGGATTTTACTCATCTGTCCAGTTTACACAATCATCGTAAAATACACATGGGAGAGAAGCCCTACAAGTGTTACGTGTGTCATAAGGCATTCACTGCGAAATCAACATTAAGAGAGCATCAAAGAATACACACAGGGGAGAAGCCCTACAAATGTTCTGTGTGTTTTAAAGCCTTTCCTCGATTATGTCCCTTAAAGGTTCACGAAAGAACACATACGGGAGAAAAGCCGTACAAGTGTTCTGTTTGCAACAAGAATTTTGCTTCTTCCTCATATTTATATAAACATAAAAAAATACACACTGGAAAAAAGCCGTAGAAGTGTTCTGTTTGCAGCAAGGATTTTACTTCATCCTCATGTTTCTATCAACATCGAAAATTACACAGTGGAGAAAAGCCGTACAAGTGTTCTGAATGCAACAAGGGTTTTACTTCTTCCTCGTATTTATATAAACATAAAAAATTACACAGCAGAGAAAAGTCGTACAAGTGTTCTGTTTGCAACAAGGATTTTGCTTCTTCCTCATCTTTATTGGAACATAAAAAAGTACACAGTGGAGAAAAGCCCTTCAAGTGGTCTCTTTGCAGTAAAGATTTTACTTCCTCTTATTTCTATCAACATCGAAAAATACACAGCGGAGAAAAGCTATACAAGTGTTCTATTTGCAGCAAGAGTTTCACTTCTTCCTCATATTTAAATAAACATCGAAAAATACACAGCGGAGGAAAGCCGTTCAAGTGTTCTGTTTGCAGTCAGGATTTTCTTTCTTCATCAAATTTGCATCAACATGAAAAATATACACACGGGAGAGAAACCAGGCAAATACTCTATCTGGCTGAAGGCCTTAGCTCGTTCATCGCATTTGCATGAAAATCTAATAATTCACAAAGGACAGAAAAAAATTCACTGCAGTAGCTTCAACGATCCACATATACTTGACCCAGGAAAAAAAAATAACGAAATAACTGACAAAACAAGACAGCAAGCAATTGAAGACATAAATTGGATGACTCAAGAAGAGCGAGTCAGTATCAAAAAGAAAATTTGGACAAAGAAGGAAAAAATGGACGTTATTATGGGCAATGGAATATGCTAGACGAAAAGGCATGAGGAAAGAAAGTGCAAACACCTGGGAAAACATAGTCTGAAGATAATGCCCTGATAAAGGTCATTTTAATAGGGCAGCACTAAACACAAAGAAAAACAATATTCTCAAACAAAAAACATTCAGAGGAGAAATTAAGAATAAGAGATGAACAAACTGAAGAAGCAATAAGAAATGACTGGCCACCTATAAATGACAAATTACCACCAATGCCACAAAGGAATGACGGGACATACATTTGGAATGAGATTCCCAGAGCACAAGCTCCCAAAGAAATGGAACAAACGACATAACTTACTGGTGCTGCACAGAGGGTAGAACGGGAGAGGAAAACAGAAATGGATAGGTTTTGGGGTTTAGTCGCAATGACAGAAACACAAATTGAGCAACTGATTGTGGAATTGAATCAAGAAACAAAACTGAAAACTCCACAATAGGGCCAGAGAATGACTAGAAGAATGCTGCAACAGCCCCCCTAGAGATTGACTGACCTGAAGTCACGAACTCGGATCAAATATCACCTTTGCAAACAAAACAAACAATGGCAACAAGGATAGATCACAATGAGGAGGAGGAGAATAATGGACAACAGAATGAATAAGAGGAAGAAGTGGTTGACAATGAACAGCATAGACTATAAGATGAGCTGGCTAATAAAATATAGGAAATCAAATTAATATCACCCAATTAATATCACCACATCTCCACCAAATGAACAACAATAAACAGTTGAAAATAAAAGTAAGGAGACTAAATCAAGCAGTCATTAAAATGCTCCCAAAATCACCTAATTTAAGAGAAATTAACGACGTGAGTTTTGTAGCAGCACTGTATGTCCAAAAGAAAATAACAGGTAAACAACGACACAAAAAATATAGATCTGATAACCTGATCAGAAACAAAACACCACCATGGAAACAGAGACATGAGAAGCAGAGAGACCAACGGAGGGTGGAAACGGCACAATAGAACCATTCAAGAGGGGAAACAGAAGCCCAAAGCTCATGAAAACAGACAAATCAAAAAGAATTATAACATAGAAAACAATTGATTAGACCCATTAGCTGCCCATAATAAACTCCAAATACAACAGATAACAAGGAAAGTAAAAACTATGATGTGGCGAACAATAGAAGAAATCAAAATAAACTTTGAAAACAACCCGAAAACGTTTTACCGAGAGCTCAGGAAACAGAAACAAAATGTGACAACTTCCCCTAAAAAAAAAGAGGACTGAGAAAAATTTTGGAAAGGTATATTTGAAGACGAAGAAGAACACAACAAGGAAGCAGAGTGGATACGACACTTGGAAAATAAAAAGCACCATCAACAGGAAATGCACCCAATGATAATTGATGAGGAAAAAATTAGAAAACATCTCACAAAAGCATCAAATTTCAAATACCCAGGCCCGGATGCAATTCCAAACTTCTGGCTAAAGCAATTACATGCTCTCCACCCTCACTACGCTCGAGCATTTAATGAGTTCATCCAAGGGAAACAGTCAATGGACAAATGATTCACAGAAGGCAGCACTCTTCTGATTCCCAAATCTGAAGAACCCCATCTACCCAACAAATATTGATCAATAAATTGCCTCCCAACAATGTACAAACTTTTAACAGGTACTAGACAACCCGTGAACCCGTTGGGTTCCCGTTGTGACAGCGGTTGATGAAAAAAATCATTTCAAAAAAAAAATAGAAGCTCCAGCGAACTATACCGCTGAGGTTGTTTGCATTGATCAA
>CM068968.1:77225018-77257657 GCA_035128595.1 Eptatretus atami | reverse complement strand
AGAGTACTTGACTGAATCAGGAATTGATTTTTTAATATTTTTTTTTCGTTGCCCGATTTGAACGAAACTTGATACTGCACACCATAGGAAAATGGTGAGTAAGGTGGCCCTAAATTTTTTGCGCTATCGTGTACCGTTTTGGCTGTATTTCGGGAACATACAAACAATGGAGAGTTTTAGTAATATATAGATAATCACCGATGCAGTTTACGATCACCTCACTCAACAAGGAGCTTTAGAGGCAGAGCAGAAAGGATGTAAAATGGAATGCTAGGAACAATCGACCATTTATTGTTAAACTAGCAAATGCAACCTGACGCTTCGCTGACGGAAAACTAAAAGAGGGGCAGAAAGATGGGGTGGGGGGAGGGGAGGGGAGAGAGGAATTAGGAGAGAGTTGGAGAGAGAAGATGGGCAGGGCAAACAGAGGGTGGGAGTGGGAGAAAGAGAGAGGGAAGGGGAGAGAGAGAGAGGGAAGGGGGAGAGAGAGAGAGAGAGAGAGAGAGAGAGAGAGAGAGAGAGAGAGAGAGAGAGAGAGAGAGAGAGAGAGAGAGAGAGGGAGAGAGAGGAGTGGCTAGGAAGAAGAGAAAGAGAGAGACAGGTAGGAGAGAGCAAATAAGACCAAAGCTTACCTTGCTGTGTTAACCCCCGGGGATCTTTGACTGGTCGAAGGTTAAAGATGACCATCATCGCCACGCCTCCACACAGAGTGCCATTTCCTGTGTGTTTTGTATTTACGGCGATGGCCCCGCTTCACAGGGGCGGCAAAGGTTTCATAGGCTTGAACTGTTTCCTGAAACAGATAGTACGGACAACTGACTGAAGTACAACACAATGACTGGGAGATTGCAGGTACGGGAGGGCAGAATGCATTTATTGTTGCCTGTGTTTGCTTCAAGTCTTACTTTTTGCTGTTGAGAAGTTTCAGTTGCTTTGGAAACAGTCATTGCTGCTGTGTTTGTTTCTTGATGTTGTGGAGTTTCTGCTATCTGGATTTTTGTTATTATATGGCTTGTTTTTTGTCAAATTTATGTACTTCTATCTTCCTGTCGTTCTGCATTTTTTCTTCTTGTATCTTTCTTCTTCTATCTGCTTCTCCTCCTTCATTTCTTCTTTGTTGTCTTTTTATCATTGTTGGTCTGTCTTCCTTCTTCTTCTGCCTTCCTCCTTCTTCTGTGTTTCTCTTTTTGCCTTTCTTCTTTTTCCTCTTTCTACATTCTTCTCCAGCACTGTTTCTTCTTCTTCAGCACTGAGGATTTCACATCACATTTTATCACAGTCATCCCTCTCCCCAAGAAACAAAACCAAAGCTATAAACCAACTTGCAGTGCTGGTATTCCAATATAGCGGTGCAATTATATACTGGCCACAATTGGAGCTCAACAATTTTGACACCAAAACAAGGAAACTTCTAACTATTCAGATCTTCGACAAAAACCAATGCATAACCGAGGTTGTACTTACCGAGGCGAGAGGGAGGAGATGGTTTGATAGAGCTTAACCAAGCGCACAGAACATCTTGTGTCAGACTAGCGGACGGAGTATGTGAAGAGCTCAACAGATTATCAGATGAGATTTGTACATGAGCAAGAAAACAACAAATCAGAACAGGGATGCTTAATCCATTGAGCAACAAACTTCCAAAAACAGGTACAAATGAGGGATACTACACAGGAAAACGAAACAGAAACAAACACAGCCCCAATGATTGCAAAGAAAAAATGGAAAACTACAAAAAGAAATATCAGCAGATGTCCTCTGGCAAATGGGAGAATGACAAAAGAGCAGGAAGATTTAAAAAAAAAAGAGCTTGACAGGACAGGGATTGACCAAGAAGGCTCGTTGGAATGACTAAGAAGAGGTCAAATTAATTGGGATAGAGAATGAGTCATAAGTGCCCAAGACCAAGGACACTACACTAATGCCTTCAGGAAAATGGTGGGATTGAGTCAATCGGCCAAATGCAAGTTTTGTTGGGAAGAAACAGAAAGTACCAGTCACATCCTTTCGGGTTGTAAAAAACTCATGTCGGAACAGCTGTACACAGAAAGACATGACGGCGTCTGCAGAGTAATCCACTGTCACATCTGTAAACATTTCAACATCCCGGTCTAAAAACAATCATAGAAACACAAATCAAATCCGATCCTTGAAAATGAACATATAATGCTTACGTGTGACAAGATGATTCCATCAAGTGTGGACATTGCAAACAAAGCATTGCATCCAGAAGTGGTGCTCAAACACAAAAAGGAAAAGTCAACATTGTTGATCAAGATTTCAGCTCCTAATGACTTTGGACTAAATGCCACGGAAATCAGGAAAATGATCAAATACCAGGATCCTAAAAATGAGGTCAAGAGGACTTGGAAATTGAAGAAAGCTGAAATTGTACCAGTGATAGTTGCAGCTGCAAGAATGGTAAAGAAAACCCTTACTGAGTATTTAGAAAATCATTCTGGGGAACATCGCTACAAACGAGCTACAAGTGTAGGCGGTTAGAGGTTCAGTGAAGATTTTGAAAAGAGCCCTTGGAACGAGGCTATGAGAATGAAGTTTCACAATTTGGTTCATGAATCATGATCCTTTAACGTGCGCCTGTAATCCGGCTACACGGAGGCTTGGGTTGGAGGATTGCTTGAGGACGGGAGCTCTGCACTGGGCTATGAGAGGGTGTAGGGCAGCCCGGAATCATGGCGAAACCCAATCCTTATCCCTGTGTCGTAAGAGGCGACCAGGGTTGCGTCAGGAAGGGCATCCGGCGTAAAACCTGTGCCAAATCAGTATGCGGATCATAACGGATGATCCGCTGTGGCGACCCCTAAAGGGAGCAGCCGAAAGACGAACAACAACAATCGTGATCCTTTAACAAAAATTATGAGGTGGAGATCTTTGAGTTCTGGGGAGAAATTCGTCCCATCTTCTGAAACCTGCAAATGGAGATGACCAATGTGAGAAGCCATTCTAGTGATCTGTGTGTTGTCTTAAGGACTTTTGTGTTTTGAAATGATTGAAGAAACATCAAATACCACACACAGGAGAGAAGTCATTCAAGTGTGTTGTTTTCATCAATGTTTTTGTTTATTCCTCATTCATGAAAAAAACATGAAAGAATTCACACAAGAAAGAAGAAATCGACCTCACTTTGAGACAGGTTTTCATACTAAAGCAAAAACCTAAAGTGATAACGTTTGACCCCAAAACGATCACAAACAAATCTGCAGATGAACATAATGCGTTTAAAAAGGTGAACTCATCCACAGAGAAGGAGACAATCCTCTATTGCAAAGTATATTCCATGCGTGAAGGATTGGGGATACACAGAAAAGGATAGCGTTCAAAAGAGCAACTAAAAACGTCTTAACTGTTTTCAAAATCTGATAAAGTTTCACTGCAAAAGATCATTACGGTCACAAAAAAAATCCACAAATGCCAATCCTACGTCAGAATAAAGGAAATAACTGATGAAGTCAGGCAACAAGCATCAGAGAAAAAGGACCCACAAACATAATTAAGAAAAAGAAGTAAAATTGGTCAAAAAGTGAAAATGAATGTTCGTGACACAATCAAAAAATGTTTTGTATCCCGTTTTCTCTTCCATGTCTCATTTTACAACCAGAAATGAAGTCCAGGTTTTTGTTTTTTTTAAATCTAGGGTCCCTTAATTGCAATCTTCATTCACCTGGTTAAATTTTATGGCAGAGGTTCAGTTCTTGTTCAAGTCTTTATCAGGTTTATCATTATTTCGTGTGCAGCTTGTGGCTGCTGGTTGCATCATTTTCTGGGGGCACAGCTGTGTCACTGATGTAGTGCCCTCTGTTACCAGTAAGCTGATACTCATTTTGCTGACCTCAGAAAGATGACTGGCTGAATCAACCCACCTGGTGTTAATTCAACGATAGGAGGGGGCTTGAACTCAAGACCCAGAGATCTTAAGCCAGCCACCCTAACCAATAAGCCAACACCAAGCTTTTTATCAGGTTAAACTTATTGAAATCCCTCACAACATCTACAGTAGATCCATGACTATTTTTTTTTTTGTATACATTGCCGAGGATCGTATAAGAGCTAACAGAATGTATAACAAAGGGAGCAGGATATGAGGGGAGGGAGAAGGAAGCACAAAAAGAGTGGGGAGCAGAGACATTTGGAAATCTGTGTAAGGGAGAGGGATGGGGTGGGGAAAACAAGATGGACACAACAGGGACTTTCAGTAAGGAAAGCAGGGAATTTGAAGGAGGTGGGTTTGGGGTGGATTAATGGGGATAGAAAAGATCTTGATTTTGGATGGGGGAAAGTCTTATTTGTGGTTAAGTCGATGAATCTGCACAATTTTCACATGGGCAGTGCATTTTTGTTTAAACACTTAACTATAATCGTTTTGAACTGTGCAAATTCCTCCTGTGTGACTTGATTTTGTGAACCTGACAACTCAGTAATGATGACTGATTCATTTATTTAGGCTACACCAAAATGGTATCCGCATTGGTCCATTGGGCCAAATTTTCATGAGTCTTTACAGCCTTGTTGCATATCTGCCTGCTGTACTGCTTGAGCATTAGTTTGCCTTTCACTAACCCAGATGTGCTTTGGCCAGGGTGGGGATTATATGTTCATTCTTATTCTTGCCAAATGATACCACTCTTAATATTGCTGTTTATATTATTTGTGTTAGTTCATATATGCTTTGTTGCAATGTTATCATTCTTTTTGTTATTTATTATCTAATTTGAATGCCATGATGTGGAGCGACCTATTAATCTGTTCTATACACCGTAACATGGCATGCATTTAAAACTTGGGTATTCTCCTGGGTTCATTGATTTTACTTAGCCGAGTCAACTCAGGAGATCATGACGATCATATTGGTGTGTCACACTCCACATGAGAAAGCTCCAATTGAAGTCCACAAAAATCATGCCCCCTCCCCCTGCCCCCCCACCCCCCACACACACACACACCTCATTCATTTATTTTAGATATAACACTGGGTCGAAGATGGTTCAAAGTGTTTTTAATACCTCTTGATTGTTGTTTTGCAAAAACCTGTTTTTCATGTTCTTGATCATGGTTTCCATAAAGGTTTTACAGCAGTTTTTTGACTCCTTTTGCATTTGTTGTCTCTTCGATAAAGTGCCCATCCATCTCAAATGTTGGAAGATCCACAATTATTGGAAACGTTCCACAAGTCCACAAGTCCTCACCTTTCCAAGTTCCACAAGTCCTAACCTTTCCAAACTTGGAGAGGTTAGGACCAAGGGAGGGGAGGGGGAGGTATGAAACTTAGCTTCTTCTCCTTTAATTTTTTTTCTGTCAAACTTGGAATGTGTTCTGATTTGTGTGACATAAACAGTAAGTATAACATTCAGACCCAATTTGAGCACAGCCTGTGCAGCAAGTACTAAATCGAAAGCAGTTCGATTTAACATAGCTACTGTTCGCATAATCATCATTTTGACATTAATATCTGTCAAACTACCCGCAGTTTCATTCGCAAGCAGTTCCAAAGCAGCTGCCATTTTTATAAGTTCTTCAGCTACCTTAGCACTTCCATACTGTGGAAAGATGGTTATAAAGGCCAAGTCAGTGTTAGAAATATCCCGTTTACTTCGTTGTAAATTTTGAAATGGGGAATGGGTAAGTAAACATACATGAGGTACCACATAACCCAAAAAGCACGAACTTGTCCAATTAATCAGAAGCCATGCATAGGCTCGGTTTCCACAAACAAAACGGGTGTTATTCAATGCTGCTTGTGGTCTCATTGCACGGTTTTCAATCGTATAATTTTTACACTCTGACCTATCTAAACATTCTTTTCTCCGATGCTTTCTGCTCTCGGCATAATTCTGGTTTATCTTTTGGTTGTCTTTCCACAAAATATGGAGGTATTTTACTTAAATTAAAGTTAGGCCAGTACCAATTACTAAAGTTCTGCTGTCAGGTACAATTCCTAATCCCATGAATTGGTTTCATAATTGCTGTTTGATCCAGCCATTCTTCTTCTATTCCTGTATTATGGTTAATATAAATACCGTGCTGATTTTCCTCATATACCGATTTTCCTGTTGCATCCATCTTATAAAATACCCACACCATTCGTCCCATTTAAAATATAATGCTTGTAATGGTATTCCATTCTGGATGTGAATGTGCTTTTATACTTTCTGATAAATTTGTTATACTTGTATTCTTATATAACCCCTTATTAGTTGTCAACTCTCCTTTACTTCTATGTATGTGATGAATAACTTGGTAAGCAGGTGTATGGAAATCACAATTCTGATGAATATATATATATATATATATATATATATATATATATATATATATATATATATATATACAAACATTAGCACGAGTATCACTCGTTGGTCCTATTGACCATGAGAGTACCCCCATCTCTACCATAAAGGTCAAAACACACACTGGTATGCTGTTGGATACAAATAATTCAAAGCTGGGTTGCACATTGTTACATTATGGAGTATCACAACAGAAAACAAGGTTATCATCGTAGTCACAGGGTGACCATTTAGGAGTTTTTCTCAGGATTCCTAGCTCTGTGAACTCTTTTGCAGTGAGAGGAATGGGTCTACGCTGCTCGGCCTTGACATTTTACAGCAGTGTGAGTTGTCGAGCTGCAAGACTTGACAGTGCCCCCCGACCACCTTGGCTGCAGAGCGTTCTTTTTTTTACGAGTCTTTATAATAGACAGTCACCAGGTTTGAAGCTTTGGCAGTCAGCAGTAGCTGGCTCCTGGCAATGCTTCCTTCACCTGCACATATAAATTCCTGACTACGGTTTAAGGCAATACAAAACATAAAATTGTGTCATCCATTCCTTTTATACATGGAGCGGAAAATGTCAACCTCATTGATCTTCCTATTATAATCTCATGTGGGCATATGCCCGTTTTTTGGCTAGAGGTTGATCTCATTAACAATAACATTAAAGGGGAGGCATTTGGCCAATTTAAACTTGTCCGGCTGTATAAAAATAAAAAAAATAAAAAAGATTTTCCCAGTTCATTTTTTTTTGAATCATCATCAAATTTGCATCCGGATATTACCCATAAATCTCTCTCCGCTGTATTAACGGCTGCTTGCAAAGCAGGAACATCGTCAAGAGAAGAAGCAATTTTAAAAAACATGTATGTTGCAAGGAGGCTGGTGTTAAAACATATTGAGACACCGATAAGGAGTTTTGGGTTGTGACTTTAGCAGCTTCATCTGTTCTAGCATTTACCCGAGAAGCATCATTAGACACATCAGTGTGGCCTCACACTTGATAAATGCAATTTGGGAGGGCAAAAGAATTGCCTGCAACAAGTTAGTAATTAACTGATCATTCTTTAGTAGTGCCGGTGGATGTTATAAATCCTCTTTCATGCCACAAGGCAGCAAAATCATGCACACTATACGCACGGCGTGAGTCAGTGTAAATTATCACAATTTGACATTTTGCTAAGAAGCATGCACAAATTAAAGTAAACACTTCAGCTCGCTGGGCTGAGCAATTGGAGGCAATTTCCTACTTTTCAGTATGTTAAAATCATTACAAATCACATTTCCCAAGAACAATGGTCCGTCAACGTAAAGTATCAAATCAGAATTTGGAAACGGGGTGTCTCTCAGGTCACCAAGCGTGGCAAACGCACATCATCCCCGACATGACAACCCCCACCCCCACAACTGTGCCACACTCCAGCATCGGCAGTGGGAAGGAGAGAGGCTTTTGAATGCAGACAGCCAGGTTGTACTGTTTCCCCTCAAGAACGTTATTGATTGATCCTTCCGCAATGACTCCTGATTCCACAGCCAGATCTCAAAGTCCAACATCCCCAAACATCTTACCAACTGTGGACATCAAGTTGCAGATCATATGGAAGATCCCCATCATCAGCATGATTCCCCCATACCTTTCTGGATGTTTCCATGCAATTTTTCTTGCCTTTGCATTCAGTGCCTGATCCAAGACAACTGCAATGCTTTCAAGATGAGGAAATCACTGGATAGAAATGGACTGTCACAAGATTTTGAAGGAAATGAAATAAAATTAAACTTGTGTGCTTGGATAGATTTAATAAATAGAGCTTAGAAATGCTGGGGCAGAGATATTTGTCTGCAGCAGTCAATAACTCTGGCAAACACAGCACAGCATGCTTTTGATTGTCTTATCTATATGAAAAGGAATTCCACTAGCTCACGCAACCTTCTGACCAGAGTCCTTTATCCCACTCTCCTTTATCCTGCTGATAACAATAATGACCATGTGTGGAGTTGTTTTTCTCCCTGTTCTCGTGATTCCTGCTTTGCCAAGTGAATTTGTAGTTTAACCTTGATTAATGCTTATGGTATAGACCACGCCTTATTTGTAACAATATAAAACTCAGTAATACTCTGCTTATAGCCAGAGAGTGTTTGGTGATTTTATAACAAGCACTCACTCCACACGTGTGTATGCAATAAACAATCATAGTGGAATAAAAAGTCTTTTCTGATTTATAGATATCCAAAATTTCCACGACAATTTCCTTGATGGTTGCTAATTCAGTTGCGGTGCGTTAATTGTAGGCGGTATCCTTTCGCATTTGACATCACTTCTCTGTGCTCTCTTGTTAGAATGTTGAATCCTGTCCAAGAACTCGTTGTTTTCTCAGATGTGTCGTACATGCGCACTAAGACCCACATCAAGTCTGTTGACGTGCTCTTAGTGCTGCACTTGCATGCATTGCAGTCAGGTCAGGTGATACGATTGCGGGTGGACTGTTCCTTTTCCCAATAACGTACATTGGCAGTTGCACACCCAGTGCCTTTATTGTGTTATTATTATCCTTCGTGGAGGCAGTCACGATTAGGATGTTAGTTGAACAATACCGTTGACACGATGTGAGGTTCCTGCTCCACTTAGGACTCCCTCTTGCCTGTCAATATTGTCAAAGGCAAGCACTGTAGAGATGGACGGATGGACGCACATGGGAAGAGGTACTGTGTCAAACTCGACATTTTCCAGCTTTTCCATACATAGTGCTGTCTATTTCTTCTAAACAAAAGTAGGAACAGGCATGAAGATGTGCTCCTACAATGCACAGGTCGATCAAACTACCAGGCGACCATATGGCGACGGAGCTTAGTCAATTCGCCAGATATTCTGAACCCCAGACAAGGGCATGGATGAACAACAAGAGAAGATGGCAGCCTTGTTATCCAGTGGATGACAGGATCACCCGCTCCCAAAGTTATTCTCAATTTGATGTCATGCGATTGTGCTCGCTCTTGTCGGCCAGCTGACTGCTGATGCATCATTAATGGCCTGAAATGTACAGCAGTGTGCGAGTTGCACACTTGCTCCAACATGGCCAGTGATGATGAGGAGCCAGACCAGCAGGACTCATCAGACAGTGATGACGAATGAAAGGACACCTACATCAGTATGCGAGTAATTATTAAGAATCGCATTAAAGCTCATACTTGCCTTATTTCTGCATGTTCAATATTTCCTAATGAAATAAGTTAAATATAAATATTTCATTGAGCATTATGCCAGGTGAAGAAAATGTTTGACAAGAAAAATCCAAATTCTGACTTATTTTCTCAATTATTTTGGAATCCAATGGACCAATAGTTACAAAAGCTATACTGACATGTGCCAAATTTTATACTGAACATATCTTGAGGGATGCATATGTCTCAGATCAGTCATTGCAAAGTTATAGTCAATTTTCAGAAATATGATCAAATTAGGCAGCCATTTTCCAAGAAAAACCTGAAGAGCCAATGCTTGTCCCCAAAACGATCACAAGCAAATCTGCAGATGAACAGAATGGGTTTGAAATAAGTGAGCTCATACATTGTGGAGACCATCCCCTGTTGTGGAGACCATCCACACATTAAGTATTGGGCATACACAAAAAGAAATAAACAAGAGTGCACAAGGTGGAGTTTTACTTTCCATTCGTTGAATCCAAATTTGTTTGTGTACAGGATATCTCAAAAAAGTTGTGGACGGATTCGGGTAAAATTTGGCGGACAGGTTGAGTGTTTGACAAGGATGAATAGTTTGGTGAAGATCCGGATACGATAATTTTTTAATTTCTAAAGTGATTCTTCACCATTTATAGATGGGGCCAAAAACGACGTATTGCATGATATTACAAAAAAAAAATTATTTATTGGGCCCAATATGTTGTAGACGAGGTATTTAGTGGGAGGAGGTTTGCGCTCTCCCGAGTGCCCTTCTACTTTTCATCTGGGATTCTTTAATTGTAATCTTCAACAACATGTTTAAATTTTATGCCAGAGGTTCGGTCCTTCGTCGAGTCTTTATCATGTTCAGCTTGTTGAAACCCTTCTCAGCATCAAGTCAGTAAATACTAGGTGACTCATCACAATTTGTTGATTCAATATCACCAACTATGGAAAGTCTTATCTGTGGTCAAGTAGAGGAGGCTGCACAATTTTAAAATGGACAGTGAATTTTGTTTCAACACTCTTCTATAATAGTTTTGAACTGTGGAAATTCCTCCTTTATGACACTGCTTATGAAACCTGACAACTCAGAGTAATTATCACTGATTCACTTGATTTCTGTTGCACCAAAATGGGATCGATATTTTTTGGTGTATTACATTTGGTTGAAGATGGTTCAAAATGCTTTTAATACCACTTGATTGTTGTTTTCCAAAAGCCTGTTTTTCATGTTTTTGATAATGGTTTCCATAAAGGTTTTACAGCAGTTGTTTTTTTACTCATTTTACATTTTTTGTGGCTTCGATAAAGTGCCCATCCATCTCAAATGTTGGAAGTTCCACAATTCTTGGAAACATTTGTTCCAAACTTGGAAAGGTTTGGTCCAAGCGAGGGGAGTAACCTCTCCAAGGCAGTGATACATCCTTCAATGTGTCAGTTTATTCTTCCACAGTCCATATTTACTCTTTGAAAGGTATTTTCCTGGTACAGTAAGGTAAATGAGAGGTGGCTTTCTTGCATTTCTAATTCTTCATGATGCAGGACATAGTGTGGCGAGGCCCTCATAAGAGGACAGTAGTAATAGGAAAGAGGCAGGACGAGTAAGACCAGATGTAATGTTATACAAAATAGGGAGCCCACCAAAGGGTGGAGGAGCTCCTTGTGAGCCAACGACCATCCATACAAGTATAATGTAGACCACAAGTATAACGCAAAAAAATCGATTCTGTGGAAGTACCTCCTGTGCAGTTGCCCTTCTCAAGGCAGCTCACTGGATGACCAACAAACTGACTCCCATGATAACTGAGGTAACACCAGTCAATGAGCATATTATGTGACTGAGGATTTGTCACTCTCTCGGTGTCATTTTCCTTGTTTCTGTAAATGCTTCATCTGAGGTGAGTGATCTCACTGTGAAGGAGGCATGTCATGCCACATTCAAGTCTGTGGTTGATTCGTGCCGCATGCGAGATACTCTTCTAGTCTTGGGGGATATCAGTGCATCGACTAGCACTGACGGGGATGGTTATGAGACAGGTGTTGGTCCCCATGGGTCTGCAACCTTGAACCAGAATAGAACTAAGTTCCTTGACTTGGCAAGATGTCGTGGATTTAAGGTGGCTGGCTCATCATTTCAGTAACCACGGCCACATCACTGAACTTGGTATTCCATCGCTGGTGATGTGGCAAAGGAGATTGGCCATGCCCTCGTTGATGGATGCTGGAGGATGCTCCATAACTGCAGGGTCTACCGGAGTGCTCAGTTCCTTCAATACCAACCACAGGCTTGTAGCAACTCTGAGGTTGCAGATCAAATCCAAGTGAATGGCACCATCCCAGGCTGGGCTGGATGGTGCCAAGGTCAAGGATGACAGTAGCTGAGGAGTTTGTGAAGAAGCTGAGTGGGTATTTGGGGGGTTCTGGGTGTTTCGGAGAATCATGAAGACTTATGGAATGCCTTCAAGACGACCATTTTGATGTTGCTGGTGAGTGTCTTCTAACCCACCATCAGGTGAAGAGGAAATTTGTCTCCCAATGGACAATGCATAACATTGACCAGAGCCGCAGGACCAGGCTTGATGGCAGAACTGAGCTGATCAGGAAGCCAAGGCGTAAAACTGTATGTTTGCTGGGGGTGTACAGGAAGCCAATATGCAAGGAATCTGTGGAAGGGTACAGCATCCCCTGTGGTCGAGTGATACTCATCCTGCTTACAGAGGAATCTGTGCATTATGTTCCTCCAAGCCTGTCCCTCTGTGCACTGCAGTTAGAGCAGAGGGAGGTGAGATCTTGATAGAGGAGTCTGACGTGCAGGCCTGCTCAGCTGTTTACTTGGAGCGGCTGTACCAGGCTGACCCACAATTAGTTGAGTTGGATGTCAGGGATGTTGCTATCTCTATTGCTGCCCCTCCAATCATCTGTGAGCCACCTTTGTTTGTGGAAACAAGCTGCAGTGAACCAGTTGAAAGGGGGCAAAGCTCCTGGGATTTGTGGCATCCATGCTGAGCTTCTCAAGGCTTGGGGAAATGCTGTACTTGTGCTGTGGCATGCAGTTCTGTGCTCTTTTTGCAGCACAGGCATCATCCCAACTGCCTGGAATAGGGCCTTGTTGTCCTTCTCTGGAGAGGGAAGGGTGATTACCAGGACTGCAACAACTACCAAGGGGCAATGCTGTTCTCAGTGCTGGGCAAGGTCTTTGCTCGGAAATTTTTGATAGGGTCCGCTACCATCTGCTTGAGCATCAGCACCCAGAGTAGTCTGACTTTACACTAAGGAGGTCAATGATTGACCGTATCCTTGCTCTTGGGGTCCTCACCGAACGCAGGTAAGAGTTTCACCAGGGGCTGCTTGCAGCCTGTGTTGATCTCCAGACAGAATTTGATTCAGTGAATCGGGATGCCCTCTGGATGATTCTCCATCTTTGTGGAGTGCCACCAAAAACTGATCAATCTGATTTCTGAACCACACTCTGGTACCGAGAGTGCTGCGGGGTGTGGTGGTTCCATCTCTGGCTTCTTTCCAGTTGTTTCTGGAGTCCGTCAGGGGGTGTGTACTGGTCCCACAGTTTGTATGGACTGGATTCTCGGGAGGATGTCAGAGAGATCTCGTTTTTCGGTGCATCGTTTGGGAATGTCAAGATCTCCGACCTTTGAATTTCGCAGATGATGCAGTCATCTTTGCGGAGACTTTAGATATCCTTTTGGGGGCCGTCGGGGTGCTGAATGAGGAGTCGGAGCCGCTGGGATTACGGGTTTCCTGGGTCAAAACTCAGATCTAGGCTTTCATTGACATCTTGGATGCTGCTGTATTTGAACTTGTTTGTGGTGAGGATGTTTTACTCACGGAGGGGGGATCATCAAGATAAATGACCAAATACGCACACACACACACACACCACACACACACACACACACACACACACACCACCACACACACACACAGATACACATACACAAACACAACAGATAACCATACACATTAACACACAGATAACATACACACACAGATAACATACACACACAGATACACACAACACACACAACAACACACACACATACACAGATACACATACACATACACAGATACACACACATACAAAAAACATATACATACACACACAGATACACATACACACACATACACAAAACATATACATACACACACACACACAGATAACATAACACATCACACATCACATACACAAAACATATACATACAAACACACAGATACACATACACACACATACACACACACAGATACACATACACACACATACACAAAAACATATACATACAAACACACAGATACACATACACACACATACACAAAACAATAATACACACACAGATACACATACACACACATACACAAAACATACACATACACACAGATACACACACAGATACACATACACACACACACACAGATACACAAAAACATATACATACACACACAGATACACATACACACACAATACACAAAACATATACATACACACACAGATACACATACACACACATACACAAAAAACACATACACAATACACACGATACACACACAGATACACATACACACACACACAAGATACACATACACACAAACATATACATACACACAGATACACATACACACACACATACACACCCACACACAGATACACATACACACACATACACAAAAACATATACATACAACACACCACACACACACACATACACATACACACACAGATACACATACACACACATACACAAAAACATATACATACAAACCAACACACACACACACATACACACCACACACAGATACACATACACACACATACACAAAAACATATACATACACACACATATACACACAACGAGCATTTTTCATGTTTTTAATCAACAACAATAATAAATATTTACCATGTTCTGCTGAATGATCTCTGAATCCAGTTATTAACGAGTTAAAAGATTCCAAAACGATCCTTCATGGATTTAATTCTCCTTCACTAACATAACCAAACGGGTCTTGGTTCGATCCAGAATCCCTGTTATTGTCTCATTATTAAACAAAACCCGGAATGTTATAACGAGGTATTCGATGTGTGACGAATCTGCGGATTGGAATTGGTGAATTAACTCATTTCAGAGATTGAGCACAGTCTTCACTCACACGTTGTTTGTCTGTATTGTACTGTGAAGGTAGCTTGTAATTACACTGTACTCTACGGTACTGTACGCTATGAACCGAGATTTGTCCGTAGTGGAACACAGAACGAACCCCCCGGAATCGAGGAGCGGCTCTGATGGAGGAAACGCGCTCAGTCCGGGAGGTTCTCCCCGGGGATGAGTTTGGACCCGGTACGTACTGTTCGTTCCCGTGCGGGGTCCGTGCTTGTTCTCTATTTAAATAAATAATGATTTCTAAGTGGAATCCCACGATGTCCGCTTGGGTCCCCTCGTACACCATCGGGTCGATGTCCTGAATCGGTGAAACGATTCCGTTCGTTGTAATCGGAGCTCGAATGATGATTTGGATTCCTGGGAGCAGATTCGTTAATGGACGAGTTGTGAGAGAAGTTCTTTCTGATGAAATTTAACACAGGAGCTTGCAGGGGGAAAGTGACGGAATCTTGAGGGTTTGGCCGGTTTTCCTTTCTTTAAACACGCGGACCCGTTTTCGTGTCGTCGAAACCCGTATTGGATGGAAAGTACGAACAATAGCCCTTATTCAGATGACGTCACCGGTCACGTGACTGTGGCAGCTCCGCCATATTGAGAGGCAAGAAAGTATTACCGCGTCCATAACAACCGATTGTCTCCACTTCAACGACACCGTTATTTCCAAGCAAGCGATTTTTTTTTTCTGCAAATGGGTTAGGGTTGTTGTGCCCCGGATGTACTCGGCGATATACTAAAGGCTCTGAGGGCAGTTTACCGCTTTCCCGCCGAAGTAGACCGACGAAATCTTTGGATATCGTTCTGAGAAGAGAAAAAATGGCGCCTTGGCGAACATGACTGGTTGTGTGGCTTCATTTTGTCTCCGGTATGTAACTAATTTCTGATACGTTATTTCAGTAGTTGGTAATATGGAATAGGCAGAGCCTAGAAGCGAACGTAGAATTCTTCTTCCATTCGCTTCTTAAATATATCAAATTAAAGTCTTTTTGCTATGAAAAAATAAATATTACCTTAACATTACCTCACAACAACAACTACACCGCCTAGAACAGGATCTCATCTGAAAAATATTTCCTAACATTACCTACACATACACGTAGAAACAGATTCATCTGGAAAATAAATATTACCTCAACATTATACTCAACATTACCTTCAACACGACAACTACAACCGCCTGGAACAGGATCTCATCTGGAAAAAATAAATATTACCTCAACATTATACCTCAACATTACCTTTCACAACAACAACTACACCGCCTAGAACAGGATCTCATCTGAAAAATAAATATTACCCAACATTATACCTCAACATTACCTTCACAACGACAACTACACCGCCTGGAACAGGATCTCATCTGAAAAAATAAATATTACCTCAACATAATACCTCAACATTACCTTCACAACAACAACTACACCGCCTGAACAGGATCTCATCTGGAAAATAAATATTACTCAACATTACCTCAACATTACCTTCACAACGACAACTACACCGCCTAGAACAGGATCATCTAAAAAAATAATATTACCTCAACATTATACCTCAACATTACCTTCACAACCAACTACACCGCCTAGAACAGGATCTTCATATAAAAAATTACCTCAACATTACCTTCACACAACAACTACACCGCCTAGAACAGGATCTCATCTAAAAAATTAATATTACCTCAACATTATACCTCAACATTACCTTCACAACAACTACACCGCCTAGAACAGGATCTCATCTAAAAAAATTATATTACCTCAACATTACCTTCACAACAACAACTACACCGCCTAGAACAGGATCTCATCTAAAAAAATTAATTTACCTCAACATTATACCTCAACATTACCTTCACAACAACAACTACACCACCTAGAACAGGATCTCATCTAAAAAAATTAATATTACCTCAACATTACCTTCACAACAACAACTACACCGCCTAGAACAGGATTACATCTAAAAAAATTAATATTACCTCAACATTACCTTCACAACGCAACTACACCGCCTAGAACAGGATCTCATATGAAAAAAAAAAATCCTCAACATTACCTTCACAACAACAACTACACCGCCTAGAACAGGATCTCATCTAAAAAAAAAATACTAGAAGCGAACGTAGAATTATTCTTACATTCGCTTCTGACTTTACCTATAACTTGTTCACAACTGTATACGCAATTTCCGGTTACTTCGGCCTGGATTCGGATCAGCGATCAAATAATGTAAATCACGATTAAAAATTATTTTTTGATGATGCGGGAGATATCTTTATTAAAATCAGTGGAGGAAATATACACCATGTCTGATATTATTTGGGTCTTTCATGTCTCCACGATGCCTTTATCTCCCGGCATGCATCATTCCCATGACAAAAACCGGAAAACAAAAAAACCGGAAGCAAAAAAAAACGAAGCAAAAAAAAAGGAAGCAAAAGGGTCATAGCCAATGACACGGATTCCAAATTGCCAGGGTATTGTGTTGTTGTTGTTGTTGTTTCCTATTCTCTCATGTGCACGCATTAAGTATGAAGCTCACTACGTTCGCTATTAAATAGCTGGTGGTTACAAAATATTGTCTGATTTGTATCATTAAAATGCATTATATCCCTTGTTTTATGACAGAATGGGATAGGCAGATCGCCTAACAGCTGTCTAACGGCACAGTTCTGAGTTGTTTCCTCGAAACTTGTCTTATTGCTATTACATCGCAGATTAAATTAAGTAGTTTGTCAGTATCATGTCTCCTTTTACTTGTGCATTTTGAGCTTAATCTCTGTTTTGTTTCTTCGGAAAAAAAAAAAGCAACGATCCGCTTCATCCGGACTATGTGCCCCGTGTCTTTCAACACGTCGAGCCAACTAAATTGGAACAGCTGAAGCGAAATTTAGACAGGTAGGCCTTAGACATATATCGATTTTTCAAATGTAGATTCTGTTAATATTACAGTTGCCACAGTCATTTGTCTTTGTGTTAAGTGATAAGTTAAACCCTATTTGGCTTTGCTGGAATGGCACTGTTTTCCTTTTTTATTGCATGTATATATATGAAGACCTGCAAATGTCCCAAAATAAAATATCAGTGTAACATTTTCACTACAGAAAGTCACATCGATATGTAATAATACATAAAAACGAGCACTTGGAAATATCCACAGCAGTGTGGCATTACACCGTATGTTTGTCATGGAAAAATCTAATGTATCTGTAAGCAAACTGACGAACGAAGATTTTCTACAAACTTAGCATTTAGACAAGAGCTTCACTTGAAATTAACTTGTGGCAACATCAGGTTAAAAAAAGTGACGCTGGTTGCTGAACAAAAAAGCAACAACGAATACAATAATAGTGAAATGAAAGAACAGGCTTACCTTTGCCCTCACGATATACAGTTATTGTCAGCTTTCGTCGAGATTATGTCACTAACAAACCCGGCGACATAATATGAGTAAGTCCATACTCTTGAAGGCTTTCAGGCTGGCTTGAGTGTAAGGACTCGGCGTTTCAACAAGGTAAACATAGATGTCAGGGAAAACGATTTGAAGCCAAAATTTCCTTTCTGTTGTCCATTTATCCTTTGAAATAATATAAGGATCTTCACTAAGACCACACAGCTTCAGTTTCGCAGTACCTCTTCTTAAAATATCATCTAATCCATGGAAATAGCCAGAAGTTCGCGTGACACGTGCATGGAAGCCATGATTTTTTTGCCACTCAATATGGCGGAGCCTTACCTTCCGCTGTGACGTCACTCGCTTAGTGCATAGGGTCAATTGGATGGAAAGTACGAACAATTTGAAAAACGCAATGTTTAGTTTCCATTCCACTCGCATGGATTCACACACAGTGACAGATCTGTGGCGTCCTTATGGGGATTACCGGTCGTCCTTGTGGGGATTACCGGTCGTCCTTGTGGGGATTACCGGTCGTCCTTGTGGAGATTACCGGTCCTTCAACAATGCGACTGTTCCAGACCGTTGCCCCATTCCACCCATTCAGGATTTTACTGCTACACTCCATGGCGCTACCATCTTCTCCAAGGTCGACATCATTCATACGTACCATCAGATTCCTTGTGGACCCAGATGATATCCCGAAGACAGCAGTCACCACGCCGTTCGGCCCGTTAAAATTCCTCTGGATGCCGTTCGGTCTACACAATGCTGCACAAACCTTTCAACGTTTTATCAATCAGGTGTTCCGGGTATTACACTTCTGTGACCTGGAAATGGATGATATTCGAATCACCAGCGCAACCGCAGAAAAACATCAGGAACTCCTACGTCTCCTCTTCACCTGTTTGCAGGACTTCGGCATCATCATCAATCCCACAAAGTGCGTATTCGGCATTCCAGAGTTTAATTTCCTCAGCAACTGTGTTAACCATTCAGACATGGTGGTTCAACTGGTAAGCACCCTGAGGTGTTTCAATAGTCGTAGCCAACCTTGTCAGCCTTCCACACCACCAATAGACGCACTAGCCAATGGCAATGCCTCACTCCTGATTCATCCGAAGCCACAGGCACCAACATGCCTGATACCTTTTTTCCCTGCCTGTGGAACCAACATCCACATCCTCTTCAATCTCATTGTTCCTTCCAGATCTTCAAAACAGCTGTTCACCACCATCTCAGATCGTCCCCAGTCCAAAACGATGATATTATCTACCCTCGTTAACCCCCGTTCCCCACCCCAATGACAACTTCTTCCAAAGTTCCATTTTTCCCTCCTGAGTGTTTCCTTCTAGTTCTGTATCCATCTTGTCCACCCCATGCATCCTCCCTCTCCTGCCCCCCCCCATTCTTCCCCACACCCACCGTTTGTCCACCTCCTCCTGTCTTGGCCTTTGGTTTTGCTGTTAGTGTTTTTCCCCCATTCTCTGCTGTTCCTTTTGTTCTGTTCCTTCTTGATCCGTTCAGTGTATTAGTACTAGCTCTTCCACGAGCCTCGACTCTGTATACAAAAAAATTCCTGTAAAGACGGGCTTTTCAAACAGGTATCTTTGGGATTAAACAGACATCAATTTTTCTTTCAAGTAAATCAATCATCAGCTTTCCAACAATAACATTGTTTTTATTATTATTCTACAACAGCAGGAACCCTTCGGAATGAAGCATGAAGGACTGACGGACGGATGGACGCTTCTCCTTTTAGCAATATATGATAGATAAGGGCCAGTCATTGTGAAGCCTGTGTCACCATTTTGATGTTGGTTCTTCAACAATGTATGAAATTAAGAAGCAACGTGAAAAGCTGTTGAAGTTCTCTGCTGAGAATGACTCGAATGAGGGCATTGTTGCGAAGTGGAAAACAATGCATGGGGTAAAATAGACCGACCTCAATAAGATATTGTACAAATGGTTTTAGCAGCATCGCAGGGAGGGTGTACCTATTTCTGGCTCAATCCGAGTAGAAAAGTCCAAATAACTTTGTAAATTTTCCAATAGATGGTTGCGGAAATTAAAGTTGCGGCATGGCATCCGCCACCTGAAAACGAGTGCTGAGAGAATGTCCGCTGATAAAGAGACCGTTGAAGAGGACACCACTGATTTCTCTAATTGAGTTAAGGACGAAAAGCTAACTCTTGAACAAATTTATAAAGTGGATGAGACTGGAAGTATTCCGTAACATGAAGTGCTTTTACAGGAACGAACTTATGCATCATCTTTTGAGTCCCTATACTTCTGCTGGTGGGACGACGACTTTAGGAAGCAGTTCAACCGTAAGGATGGCATCTGGGCAGTTGCGTGGGCATGCGATGCAGTGACACTAGCTACTCTTAAGAATGCACTTGTGGCCTGTCACCATGTCCGATGACATTGAGGATGAGGAGGACTTTGAAGGTTTTAAACTTTCTACACAGAAGACTCGAGCAGTAGAACTGTTACGATACACCAAGGGGATGGATAATGAGATAACGAAGAACTTGCCCATCGTAGATCGCATGAACTGTGACAATGCAACTCGTGTGCAGTACCCGATGACAGACATGATTATATCCATGATAATGAAGCCCACTCAAGAGGACAGTGACGATAAGTGATGTACTACAGGAAAAGCGGGGATTCGACCGGCAAATCGATTTGTTACGTTCTTGTTTCATGAGATGTTTTAAATTCAGTTGAGTTTGATTTGAGATGTTTTGATTTTCAGATTTTATTGTGGAAGTGAAGGTGGAATCTGAGTTTGTGGATGATTCAACATCTCAAGACAAAGGTCTGCACCATAACAACATTCTGCTTGTTCCATTGAGATGATGATGTTGGTACGCTGTATGGGAGGTTGTTGTGTAGATAGATGGTGTTGGATGTATATTTAGGCCATTTTGTGACGTGAACACCCATAAACCCACGTGGTAACTCGAACAGCCATATCATTAATTTTTTTATTTGCTGATTTATTTTTTCTGCACATTGAAATGTCACAATGTTCATATCAATGTTCAGGGTAAAGATGCACACACTTGACAATCATTACAGAAACATTATTGCCTCCACCACCGAAGGTGAGGGAGGTGATGTTTTCACCCCTTTCTGTCCGTCTGTCTGTCTGTTTGTCTGTTTGTGTTCAGGATATCTCAAAAAGTTGGGGACGGATCAGGATGAAAATTTGTGGACAGGTTCGGTGTGTGACAAGGACAAATTGATTCAATTTTGGTGAAGATCCAGATCCTGATCTGGAAATGAGAATTATTTAGTTTTTTTAAGTGATTCTTCACCGTTGAGAGATAGGGCCAAAAACGATATAGCATGATATTTCAAAAATGTATTTGGCCCGATATGTTCTCCTGGATCAGGAATTACGCGGCGGAGGTATGCACTCTACCGAGTGCCCTTCTAGTTGGAAATTGTGACAGAAGCAGTTGATTACCAATCCCCACTGATCACATCCCAACATTCAATGAGGTATCAACATGCACTCCCAGTTATGGAGGTTATGTAAAGGCATGACCGGCTGACTGTTTGTTTTTACAGATTTTGATCGGAAGCTAAAGGTAGATCCTGAACTTATTGATCGTCCCATTAAAGGTAAGTGTGTCTGTTTTAAAGGTAGGTAAGTAAATGTGCCATATTGGATCGAAGGGAAAATCTTTTAAAATCTTCGAAGGAGAAACCGCTTAACTGATCAATGCAAAATTTAACTACTTGATCAACTACCCATGGGAAATATGGTTTGATAAAGATGACATCATCGGTCACATGGTCTGGCAGCCATATTGGATCAAAGAAAAAAAAACCTTTAAAAAACAAGAGTTGACTCACTCCAAGTCCCTCTAAAGACTGCATATGTATTCTACGAATAACATCTAGTTTTGTTTCGCGATTCAATCAAAAATGGGCGACTGGCGGCCATTTTAGTTGTTTAAAAATAAAGCCCCGATATTGCACACGTCCTCAACCATTTCTCGGACATGCATTCACCAATGTTGTTCAAACTTGCCAGGCAGATAACGAACAATGTCTTACATTTGCACATCATTTTATTTAGAGATCAGATCAAAGATGGCCGACTGGTGGCCATTTTGTTACTTCATTGTGTCCCCAACCATTTCTTGAACATGCATGGTCCAATTTTGTTCAAACTTGGCACAAAGACAATACTTGAGAGTGTACTTATGCAGAAAATTTTGTTTTATAATCTGACCAAAGATGGCTGACTGGTGGCCCTTGCAGTTCATTTTTTTTCCGCAAAAACCATTTATTATTTTTGGTAATTCTTTTCTTAAGTTGCTCCTAATTGTAATTCCTTTATAAAGCATATCTGAGAGTTACAAACAAAATTATAAAATTATTTTATCACAACTTGAACTCTTTTCAGCAGAAGAATTTGTAAAACATTAAATTATAACTGTTATAGTTGTTCTATTAGTAGTAGTTACCTCATATATGTAGTAGTCGTAGTAGTATTTGTAATAATAGTACAGCTGTCAGGGTGGATCCAAGATTTTAGGTTGAGGGGTTGCAAAAGTTTACATTACATTGGAAAATATAATTTTCCTGAGCAGAGCGAGCGGAACATTTTTGTGGGGGTTTCTTTTTGTCATAAATTCTAAAGACTATTCAAAATATAGACAAAGAAAGCTCTAATACACTCGAAAAGAAGTACACTACTAATCGTTTTGATTGAAAATAAATAATTAAACAGTCATCGGATGGGATAAGAACTTGTGATCTCTTGCATACTAAGCAATGGTTAAATTACATTGCAAGACACAGTCTGCTCTCTTTCTTCAATGGATAGTTCACAATCACGATGCATAAAAGGACCAAAGCAACAAAAGATAACATTACCAACAACACGACAATACTCATAATCATCATTACAAAATCCCAACAGACTGAGAAGGCTCTACCAGTTAGTAGAGTTACAAAATCAAATTGTAACAGTTTAACGATTTCTTACCTTTTTCCTTTAATTGTCCCTTAATTGTCTTTTTTGAAAAACTGAACACTGTTTTGAATTTCACCCTTTTTGAAGAACTACGTTGTTGTTGTTGTTCAATCGGGAAATGAAAATGACAATATCAGAAACTATACCAAAAATACCAAATTGATATCCATCTTTTTCAACAATGTTTAGGAGCTAACAGACCCTGATTTTTGGCACAACCAAGTACACTTCAAAAACATAGACAGAACTAGAGGGGGAGCACTCGGTAGAGTGCAAAACCTCCGCCGCCAATACTGCTGGGTCACTTAAGTGAAGCCTGATATCCTATTCATTGTAGGTCAAAACGGATCAGACTCTACTGAACCAGATTGAATAAACTAAACTAGATCGACACGCATGTAGAAATGCCAAAAAATAAAATCGAAATTTTTTTGAAAAAAAGTTGCAAAATTTAGTTTTTTTTTTCTCTAACAAATTTTTTTTGGGGGGGGGGGGGGGGTTGGAAATCACTTAAAACATGTAGAAATGCAAAAACAAAAATTCAATATTTTTTTCAAAATGGCCGCCATAGCGGCCATATTGGACTTTAGACCAGGTCCAAAATCTAATGGCATGATCCTTGGACCATACCTAATCCCCCCCACCAAGTTTCGTCGAAATCCGTTGAGTTTTTCCGTAATACTGTTCACAAACAAACAAACAGACAGGGGTGAAAACAGTAACCTCCGTCCATCTTTGATGGCGAGGTTAATTAAACACTGAAAGCATTTTTCTTAAATGTAATCGTTGCAGATTTTACATTTAATTTTTTTAAAACACTATGCAATTTTAGGTACGCTTACATCTATCTATAATTCCAGCAATGTGTGTGTGTGTGTGTGTGTGTGTGTGTGTGTGTGTGTGTGTCTGTGACGGCTGTTTCTCGACAACCACTGGTCCGATCTAATTGAAACTTGCCAGGTATATTGCTGGGGACCTGAGTATGTGCCTTTTCAAGGTTTGATATTAATCGGACAAGTTGTTCCCAAGTTATGGCCATTATTTACCAAACCAATGACAGGACACGTTGCTGCGTAGGCGTGGCGATGGGGAAAGGGCGCCATTTAGTTTCCAATGACAGGACACGTTGCTGCGTAGGCGTGGCCGTTGGGGAAGAGATCCTCAATTACCAATGACAGGACACGTTGCTTGGCGTTTTGCACCCAGCGCGTTCCCCATTACGGGTTACAACGTACGGACTTCCGGAGAGTGATGACTTACTGTATTATAATAATTTCTCGATTTTTTATGCGCATTTATAGATAAACAATGCCCCAATCCAGTCGTCGTTTACGAGAGCGAAGGAACGGCCTATGTGGTTTGTTGAAAGTTTTTTGTTTTTTTGCACGTACGGCCACGCACGTACGGGCACGCGAGAGCGAAGGAACGGCCTGTGTGGTTGTTGTTTCTGGCACGCGGTTTGAAAGTTTTTTGAAATTTTTTTGCACGTACGGCCACGCACGTACGGGCACGCGAGAGCGAAGGAACGGCCTGTGTGGTTGTTTTTCTGGCACGCGGTTTGAAAGTTTTTTTTATTTTTTTTGCAGTAACGGCCACGCACGTATGGCCACGCACTAGTATCTTATAAATTTAGTCTTTACAGTGGAAATTGTTGGAAAAAATTCACTGCATGAGACAGTTTCCTTTCCCACATTCCGAGACCGCATCTTTGGTTATATACACCTCATTACATGTGAAAAACCGATCGCTTTTGACGGGAGGGGACGGGTTTAGGAAGGCCATGCAGGCAGTACGTCCACGAGGGGTTTAGGGAGGGCGCGCACCGGATGCACCCACCCCCCGGATCCGCCCCTGGCTGTATACTGGACCATGTTTATCACTCAACATTTTCATTTCATGAACAATGTTTTAAGGTAGTTTGGGTTGAATTGATTGACACTTTTGAACACCCATTTTCTTAGAAAATTGCATGGTGACTCTACAATTTTATTTTATTCTATTTTTTTCATACCTACACCATGAAGCATTTTTCATGAAAAAAAAAAATTCTGATTACTCTTTTACAATTTCACCCCTAACCACCTTTAAGTATCGTTTACAAAAACTGATCAGATAGCATTTTCAACTGAATGATAATTTTCTATTGTCTACAGTTATAGAATTTATTTTATACATAAATAATAATAATAATTATTATTATTAAATGTTATACTGCTTGTGTAATTCAGTATGTTTCCTCCAAAATATATGAACATTGAGTCCCTTCTGTGTGAAATTTGCATTCCCAATGAAAAACATCATGCATGTCACGTGACCAACTATCTTACACAATATAACTGTGACCTACATCATTAATCTTCATGACCGAATCACCCAATCGTACGCAATCTTCCATGTCACATGACCACTCAAGTCAGTTGCACATACACATCAATCTTGTAAATATGGGCTAGCCCTTTAACTCGGAACAGCAAAATTACTAAAACCACCCGGGCTATGACATTTTATGTCTTTTTCTCCTTGTTCAAAAAGAAAAACAACACCAACAGGTAAAGCTGTCTATTAAGGGTATGGCACCGATCTGATGTTTTTATGCTGAAAAGGTGTTCATCCAGGAGTGTTCAAGCATTTGGGTTGGAGTGGAGGGAACCTGAAGTAACTTGAATATGCTGATTGTGATGCCTTTCCATTCATAGCAATAACTCCCCCCTTGATGATATTCACGAAAATATGTCATCTAGAAGTCAGTGCCACGATGTATCAAAAGAATGATTGATTGTCTGATGTTTGTTCTCTTTCAATTGGTGTTTTTTTTAACAAAAAGGAAAAACCTCAGAATGATGATATACTTCTGCACTTTACAAATCTTTTTATTTTATTTCGTTTTCTTATGATTTCTATAACTTGACTCAAATTCTGGAAAAAAAAAAATTTCTTCTACATTTTCACTTGTTTTTCATTGTTCAATGTTCAATTGAAATACTGGTCAGTTAAAGCAGAAGAAAATGTGTTGCATTTGGAAAACCATAAATGGATTGAGGCCGAGACATTTTTTTGAAATTGAGGCTGAGATATTCTTAGTTGGGGTTTCATCAAATTATGTTTCAAAGCTTTTTTTTTTTTCATTTGGATTCAATCGTTTATCCCTTTCGTTCCTGTAATTAACTGATGTCACACGGTTTGCAGATGAAGCTCCTCTGGTGAAGATGGAAACCTTCCAGTGCAACTTTCTGCAGACCTCCCAGGATGCGTTGAGCAATGAGCATGTAAAGCAGGAACCGTGTGATTCTCCTTCCGCAGAGCCGAGCAAAGCTGATCTACTGCTCGAAGGTAAGCCGAGTTACGCAAAGAGCACGTCGCACTGTGTTTACTTCTGCTGTTTGATATTTTTTCTGAATAACTGATTTATTTCCAATCCTTGTATTTACATTGTTTTTTTTTTTATGAAGGAATGATTTATTTCCAATCCTTGTGGAATTGCAGATGAATTAAGAGTGTGTGCACCCAAGTGAGTCGTTTTATGTTAACTCAACAGGAATATTAGTTGCATTTGAAAGGTTTCTGACTTTACTCAAGATTCATTACACATAATAAGCTCGAGTTTAAAAGTCTTTATTTCACCAACACACGTCGGAAATAGCATTATAAATAACAAACCAATTGAGATTACCGGGATTGACAAGTTTGAAAGAGTTTATCACTATTATCTCATCACTTGATACAACATATGCATGCAAGACCTGTACCAGAGTGGAGTAAGTCTGGATCTTTTCTTTAATGTCTAAGATCAGTTTTTGTTGGGTTGGAAGTGAAAATCCACATCACTTCTTAGATTCTCCTATTCTCTGAAATCGTTGTGATTTAAAAAAAAATCAATGCCAGCTGCTATGTTAAATGAGATCAAGCTGCCCTTCCTTCATATTATCACACTGAAAGATTATGCCTCTGGAATCAATTTGTGTGGAGGATAAAGGGAGACCTTACAAAATATAAATAAAAGTGAGAATTACTTTGCAATACATATCCCCTTCTAATGTGATATTTTCTAAGTCCAAAAAGGGCATAACTCTGAAAAATTGACGAAATGCCCTGAAACTCAAACTTGATCTGTAACTTATCAAAATAAAGCCATTTACCAAGTTTCAGTTGAATATGCTAAAAGGTATCAGGAAAAAAGTCAGAAGGGAAACCACAGGTGGGATGGATGGACAGATGGAGAACAAACTAATAGTTCCCCCCCCCCCCCCCCCCCCCAGTGAAAGCATTAGAGGACTAATTTAGACCGCATAGCATACCTTACTATTATCCGATGCCAGATTGATCGAATAACCTCGTTTAGAGTAGCTTGTGTTTACTCAGTCACTGTCAGACCCATTTGGGAACATCAATAATTCTACTTTAAAAAAAATCCTTCATGTAGAGTTTCTCCATAGAGTGGCGGACAGAAACGTGGCAAATGTTTATCTAACCTGAGTGACATATTTGTCAGTTCTGTAACATTTTAAAGTTTTGGTGAATTTTGAATGTGCTTTGTGATTTGTCTTTCCAGTGAAACAAATGAAACTGGTTTCATGTCCCAACTGTTCCCAGTTGTTCTGCTCAGAAGTTTTCGATCGTCACATGACACAGACTGTTTGTCAAGAAAACGACCCATTTAGCAGCATGTCTTCCATCCGCCGTTGTAAAAGCTGTACAGAGACCTTCAAGCATATCCAAGGAAGGAAGAGACCACACAAGTGTTCTGTGTGTAAAAAATCATTTGCTGTTTTGTCATCTTTGAAAGGACATCAAAGAATACACACAGGTGAGAAGCCACATACGTGCTCTGCTTGTCCTATGGCTTTTACTCATCTGTCCAGTTTACACAATCATCGTAAAATACACATGGGAGAGAAGCCCTACAGCTGTTCCGTGTGTCATAAGGCATTCACTGCGAAATCAACATTAAGAGAGCATCAAAGAATACACACAGGGGAGAAGCCCTACAAATGTTCTGTGTGCTTTAAAGCCTTTGTTCGATTACGTCCCTTAAAGGTTCATCAAAGAACACATACGGGAGAAAAACCGTACAAGTGTTCTGTTTGCAACAAGAATTTTGCTTCTTCCTCATCTTTATGGGAACATAAAATATTACACACTGGAAAGAAGCCCTTCAAGTGTTCTTTTTGCAGCAAGAATTTTACTTCTTCCTCTTATTTGTATCAACATCGAAAATTACACAGCGAAGAAAAGCCCTACAAATGTTCTGTTTGCAGCAAGGATTTCGTTTCTTCCTCATATTTATATCAACATCGAAAAATACACAGCGGAGAAATGCCATACAAGTGTTCTGTTTGCAGTCAGGATTTATCTTCTTCATCAAGTTTGCATCGACATAAAAAAATACACACGGGAGAAAAACCATACAAATGTTCTATCTGTATGAAGGCCTTTACTCGTTCATCACAAATGCATGAACATCAAATAATTCACACAGGAGAGAAGCCACACAAGTGTTCTGTTTGCAACAAGGAATATGTTTTTTCATCGAGTTTGCATCAACATAAAAAAAAACACACGGGAGAGAAACCATACAAATGTTCTATCTGTCTGAAGGCCTTTGCTCGTTCATCGCATTTGCATGAACATCAAACAATTCACACAAGAGAGATGCCATTCAAGTGTTCTGATTGCAACAAGGTTTTTGGTGATTCCTCGAGTTTATGTCAACATCAAAACACACACACACGTGAGAGGCCATACAAGTGCTCTACATGCAATAAGGATTTTGCACGTTCAGCACATTTGCGTCTACATCAACATATACACACGGGAGATAAGCCATTCAAGTGCTTTATTTGCAACAAGGATTTTGTATGGTCAGCACATTTGCGTCGACATCAAAATGTACACACAGGAGAAAAGCCACACAAGTGTTCTGTGTGTCTTAAGGCATTTGTCCAAACAGCAACATTGATAATTCATCAAAGAAAACACACGGGAGAGAAGGAGCTTTAAAGGCAGAGCAGAAAGGGTGTAAAAGGGGATATTATGGAACAATAGACCATTTATTGTTAAACAAAAACATCCTCGAAAACTGCAAGCTCCGACAAACCAACTTATCCACAGCCTGGATAGATTACAAAAAAGCCTTTGACAACAGTGTCCCACATTCATGGATTATAAAACGCATGCAAATATACAAAATTGACCCCCAGATAGTCACACTGATTGAGAAAGGAATGACACTGGAATACAATGCTGGTACTACTTTACCTGGAAAGAAAGTTTGAAATCCCAGGAGTAAAGATATGACGTGGTATCTTACAAGGTGACAGCCTTTTCCCCCCTCCTGTTTTGACTGGCCCTGAACCCACCAAGTAACCTCATCAATGAATAAGGATACGGATACAGTTTTACATGCAACAGAAAAATAACCAAACAAATAAGAAAGGTTACACATCTACTGTACGTGGATGATCTAAAACTCTTATTCCCAAATGATAAGAAATTGGCAGATCAACTGAGACTAGTAAAGCAGTACTTGGAGGACATCCAAGTGGAGTTTGGTCTTGACAAATGTGCCAAATGCATTTTTGTACAAGGAAAAACAAAAAGAACAGACAACATCCCAATCGATGAAAGCTCAACAATACATGAACCAGAAAAGGAAGCATCCTACAAATACTTAGGAATAGAAGAAGGCCCCCAGGTACAGCACAAAACAATGCATAAAATAATCAGTAAAGAGAACCTCCGCAGAAAACGGCTAATTCTGAAGCCATCCCTCTCTTCAAGAAACAAAACCAAAGCTATAAACCAACTTGTAGTGCCGGTATTCCAATATAGCTGTGCAATTATAAACTGGCCACAATTGGAGATCAACAATCTAGACACCAAAACAAGGAAACTTCGAACTATTCACAAGATGTTCTACAAAAACCAATGCATACTGAGGTTGCATTTAACGAGACAAGAGGGAGGACGTGGTTTGATGGAGCTTAGCCAAGTGCACAGAACATTGTGTGTCAGGTTAGCGAAGTATGTGAAAAGCTCAATCGACTGTTAGATGAGATTTGTACATGAGCAAGAAAACAGCAGACCAGAAAAGGGATCCTTCATCCATTTAGCAACAAACTTCCAAAAAGAGATGCAAACAAGAAAAAGAGCAATCAGGGATTACAGACCCTCACCAGGACTTGTTTTGTGTGGTGTTTGTGTAGTGTAGTTTGTGTGCTGGTGTGTTATGTAATTAATAAGAAGCATGACTAGAACTGCCACTTTATAACTGCTGGCAGTGATGACCGGGTCCCAAGACGTCCCGCTTTGATGCAACCCTGCTTTGATTGGACACCTGACCCCGACCCATGACGTTTTTTAAAATTACTATTCAATTGAATTCAGAATGGGATTAAACAGCCCTAACAGCTTGAAGTATTGGGGATACACAGAAAGGATCAATCTTTACAGTGAGCAACTAAAAACGTCAAAGTATCTTCAGAAGATGACAAAGTTTCACTGAAGAAGAACACTACGGTCACAAAAAAACCCCACAACTGCCAATCCAACGTCAGAATAAAGGAATTAACTCCTGAAGTCAGACAACAAGCAACTGAAGACCAGAGAGAAAGGACCCACAAACATCATTGAACAGAAGAAGTTAAACTGATCAAAAGTGGAAAATGAATGTTGCTGTGCGCCTGGGAATGTGCCAGACAAAATTCCTGAAGATGAGGCACTGTAATATACATGGGTACAATTATTTTGAAAACACTGTGAGTATAAAAACATTAGGAGGCAAACTACACATTGTATGACTTTCCCACAGTTCAGACTTTCAAATAAAAGATGTCCTCAGCACATTGTGGTGAAGGTGCACGACTGATGGAATGGCAGAAAACGTGTCAGCCCCACAAGAGGAGCTAGAACCACAAGCTTTTGAAGGAGCAAGACCAGATACAACAAACATGGTGTGCAAAGTGGAGTTTTACCTTCCATTCATTGAATCCAAATTGGCAAAATCATCATAAGGGCACCAGGGTCATTTCCACAGGCATTCACCAAATTAAACAAAATGTTTTGTATCCTCTTTTCTTTTCCACATCTCGTTTTACAACCTGAAATGAAATCTATGTTGTTTTTTTTTAAATCTAGGGTTCTTTAATTGCAATCTTCATTCACCCGTTTAAATTTTATGCCAAAGGTTTGGTCCTTGTTCGATTCTTTCTCAGATTCAGCTGGTTGAAACCCCTCACAGCATCTGCAGTGGAAACAAGGTGACCCATTACAATGAGACTCAGTGTCACCAACTATGGAAAGTGTTATTTGTTAAACACCTTACTATATTCGTTTTGAACTGTGGAAATTCCTGCTGTGTGACGCTGTTTGTGAAACCTGACACCTCAAGGTAATGATCACTGATTCACTTTATTTCTGCTGCACCAAAATGGGATCAACGTTTTTGGTGTATAACACTGGGCTGAGGATGGTTCAAAATACTTTTAATACCTCTTGATTGTTGTTTTGCAAAAACCTGTTTTTCATGTTCTTGATAATGGTTTCCATAAAGGTTTTCCAGCAGTTTTTTTTGACTCGTTTTACATTTTTTGTCTCTTCGTTAAAATGTTGCCGTGCTAACCAGCGATGCGATTTTGACCAAACTTGGTATAAAAGTATGTATTGTGATGTGAAGATGAAGTGATTAGATTTTGGTGTCAGAGGTCATGTCAAGTAAAAATGTGATGCTTGAGAACAGCTAAAGGGATTGTAATCCAACTTATGCCTGGTGTTAGCTTCATGGTTAGGGTGGTGGGCTTGGGATCCTCGGGTCCTGAGTTCAAATCCCACTCAGCTGTTGAATTAATACCAGATGGGGTTAACTCGGCCTGTCATCCTTCTGAGGTCGGCAAAATGAGTACCAGCTTGCTGGTATCCTGTGTCGGAGTGGCGACCGTCCAGGATTATGCCCAATAGCCAAGGAGACTGCTTAGGCAGCACCAACGCTCTGCATAGAGTATGGTCCCGATGGATGGATGGATGATAAAATGCCCATCCATCTCAAATGTTGGAAGTGCCACAATTCTTGGAAATGTTTGTTCCAAACTTGGAAAGGTTAGGTCCAAGCGAGGGGAGTAATCTCTCCAAGGCAGTGTTACTGTTGTGGGGCCGGGTCTTGGTGGCGAGCACGACCGCTAGGTGGAGCAGTAGAGTCGTCTCCACCGAACACACCGGAATTTAGGTCGTGACCCTCAGATAAGTCCGAAAGGCACGGGTCCCTTACTGGACCATGAATCGCCAATCTAATAATTTGACTGCGTGGGGTAGGGTTATTGCCAAATTCATATACCTAAGTACCCACGCGGCAAAGCTACCGGGGAATTCACACCCCTGACAGGCCTCGAGCGGGACGAGCCGTTACCGTGCGAACCGTGTGTAACCCGAGCGGATGGTTACCGAGGCCTGTCGGTCCAAATGAACAATTGACTGCCTTGCTATTTCTCAACACGCACCGTGCTAAGCCAATAAAAGAAATGACAGGGAACGAGCTGGGACATTCAACAAGAGGGGAATTTATTTACAATAATCGGGGACGAGGGGAGCACGTAAGGGCAGAGTTATCCGAATATAAG
>CM068968.1:77213685-77224831 GCA_035128595.1 Eptatretus atami | reverse complement strand
GTGGGACTCGAACCCACAACTCGATGCCGCTGCAAGCACCGGGTACGGAGGGTGGCGTCGGGCTCCAGCACGCTCCTCCGGCAAGCGACGAGACAGCGAGCGCCAGTAGACAAGACAGGCAAGCGATCCTCCGCGGGACAGGCTCAAGGGAAAAAGGACCTCTTCGCGCACACCCGCGCTTCTCTTAACCCCCCCCCCCCCCTGGTCGGCGCTGGATCCAGTATTTTAGGTTGAGGGGTTGCAAAGTTTACGATTACATTGGAAGAATATAATTTCCTTGAGCAGGAGCGAGCGGAACATTTTTGTGGGGTTTCTTTTGTCATAAATTCTAAAGACTATTCAAATATAGACAAAAGAAAAGCTCTAATACACTCGAAAAGAGTACACTACTAATCGTTTTGATTGAAAATAAAAATTAACAGTCATCGGATGGGATAAAGAAACTGTGATCTCTTGCATACTAAGGCAATGGTTAAACTTAATTGCAAGACACAGTCTGCTCCTCTTTCTCAATGGATAGTTACATCCGAGCATTAAAAGGACTAAAGCAACAAAAGATAACATTACCAACAACACGACAATTACTCATAATCATTCATGTACAAAAATCCCAACAGACTGAGAAGGCTCTTAACAAGTTTAGTAGAGGTACAAAATCAATTGTAACAGTTTAACGATTGGCTTACCTTTTTCCTTTAATGTCCTTATTGTCTTTTTTTGAAAAGCTGAACACTGTTTTTGAATACCCTTTTTGAGAACTACTTGTTGTTGTTGTTCATCGGGAAATGAAAATGACAATTCAGAAACATATACCAATACCAAATTGATATCCATCTTTTTCAACAATGTTTGGAGCTAACAGACCCTATTTTTGCACAACCAAGTACACTTCCAAAAACATAGACAAACTAGAGGGGGAGCACTCGGTAGAGTGCAAAAACCTTTCCCGCCCCCGGGGCCCAATTTTTTTACTGCTGGGTCACTTAGTGAACCTGATTATCCGAATTTCATTGTAGGTCAAAACGGATCAAGACTCTACTGAATCCACGATTGAATAAACTTAAACTGAGTGGACGGACGGCAGTGGTTAAGAAATGGCCAAAATAAAATCGAAATTTTTTTTGAAAAAACGTCTGCAAAAATTTAGTTTTTTTTTTCTCTAACAAATTTTTTTTTTTGGGGGGGGGGGGGGTTGGAAATCACTTAAACATGTAGAAATGCAAAAACAAAAATTCAAATATTTTTTCCAAAATGGGCCGGCCCATAGCCGGCCATATGTGGACTTTCAGACCAGCGTCCAAATTAATGCATGATCCTTGGACCATACGTAATCCCCCTCCACCAAGTTTCGTCGAAATCCGTTGAGTTTTTTTCCGTATACTGTCAAAACAAACAAACCAAGACAGGGCGTGAAAACAGGACCTCCGTCATCCTTTTGTTGGCGTGGAGGTTTAATGAAACACTGAAGCATTTTTCCTTAAATGTAATCGCTTGCAGATTTTACATTTAATTTTTTAAACACTATTGCAATTTTAGGTACGCTTTAACATTCTATCTATAATTCCAGCAATGTGTGTGTGTGTGTGTGTGTGTGTTCTGTGTCCTGTGGTTGTGTCTGTGACGGCTGTGTCTCGACAACCATGGTCCGATCTAATTGGAACTTGCCAGGTATATTGCTTGCGGACCTGAGTATGTGCCTTTCAAGGTTCATTTGATATAATCGGACAATTGTTCCCAAGTTATGGCCATTTATTTACCAAACCAATGACAGGACACGTTGCTGCGTAGGCGTGGCCGATGGGAAAGGGGCCATTTAGTTTCATGACAGGACACGTTCTGCGAGCGTGGCCGTGGGAAGAGATCCTCAATTACCAATGACAGGGACACGCTTTGCTGCGTTTTGACCGCCGTTTCCCCATTACGGGTTAAACGTACGACTTCCGGAGAGTGATGACTGTACTGTATTTAATAATTTCTCGATTCTTATGCGCATTTTAGGATAAACACAATGCCCCAATCCAGTCGTCGTTTACGAGACGGCGAGGAACTGGCCTATGTGGTTGTTTGAAAGTTTTTTTTTTTTTTTGTTTTTTGCACGTACGGGCCACGCACGTCGGGCACGCGAGGAGGAAGGAACGCGCCTGTAGGTTTTATGGTTTGTTGTTTCTGGCACGCGGTTTTTGAAAAGTTCCTTTTTGAAAATTTTTTTTGCACGTACGGCCACGCACGTACGGGCACGCGAGAGCGAACGGAACGGCCTGTTGGTTGTTGTTTCTGCACGCGGTTTTGAAAGTTTTTTTATTTTTTTGCACGTACGGCCACGGCACGTATGCCACGCACTAGTATCTTTATAATTTAGTCTTTACAGTGGAAATTGTTGGAAAAATCACTGCATTGGAGACAGTTTCCTTTCCCACATTTCGGAGACCGCATCTTGTTAGTATACACTCATTACATGTGTGAAAAAACCGTAGTCGCTTTTTTGAGGGAGGGGACGGGTTTAGGAATGGCCACTTGCAGGCAGTACGTCACGAGGGGTTAGGGATGGGCTGCGCACCGGATTTGCACCCACTCCCCGGATCAACGCCCTGGTGTTATTACTGGGACCATTGTTTATCACTCAAACATTTCAATTTTCTGAACCAATGTTTTTAAGGTAGTTGGGGTTGAATGCATTGCACTTTTGACACCATTTTTCTAGATAATTGGCATGGTGACTCTACAATGTTTATTCTTATTCTATTTTTTTCATACCTACACCATTGAAGCATTTTTTCATGAAAAAAAAAATTCTGATTCTCTTTTACAATTTCACCCGCTAACCACTTTAAGTATCGTTTTTACAAAACTGATCAGATGCATTTTCAACCTGAATGATAATTTTCTATTGTCTAACAGTTATAGAATTTATTTTAATACATAATAATTAATAATTAAATTATTATTATTAAATGTAATACTGCTGGTGTAATTCAGTATGTTTTCCTCCAAATATATGAACATTTGAGTCCCTCTGTGTGATCATTGGCATTCCAATGAAAAAACATCATGCAATGTCACGTGACCAACTATCTTACACAATATACTGTGACGTACATCTTAATTTCATTGACGAATACCCCAGATCGTACGCAATCTCCATGTTCACATGACCACTCAAGTCAGTTGCACCATACACATCAATCTATGTAATTTGGCAGCCCTTTAATCGGAACAGCAAAAGTTACAAAACCACCCGGGCTATGACATTTTTTAGTCTTTTTCTCCTTGTTCAAAAAAGAAAAAACAACACACAGGTAAAGCTGGTCTCATTAAGGATATGGCACCGATCTGATGTTTTTATGCTGACAGGTGTTCATCCAGGGAGGTTCAAGCATTTGGGTTGGAGTGGAGGGAACTGAAGTTACTTGAATATGTGATTGGATGCGTCTTTCATTCATAGCAATAACTCCCCCTGATGATCATACGAAACTATGTCATCTAGAAGTCAGTGCCACGAGTATCAAAAGAATGATTTGATTTGTCTGATGTTGTGTCTCTTTCAATTGGTGTTTTTTTAACAAAAAGGAAAAACCTTCAGAATGATGATATACTTCTGCACTTTACCAAATTCTTTTATTTTATTTCGTTTTCTTAGATTTCTATAACTTGACTCAAAGTTCTGGAAAAAAAAAAAATTTTCTTCTACATTTTTCACTTGTTTTTCATGGTTCAATGTTCTATCTGAATACTGGTCAGTATAAAGGCAGAAGAAAATGTGTTGCATTTGGAAACCATAAATGGATGAGGCCGAGACTTTTTTTGGAAAATTGAGGGCTGAGGATATTCTTAGTTGGGGTTTCAGCAAATTATTGTTTTCAAAGCTGCCTCTTTTTTTTTTTCATTTGGATTCAATCGTTTATCCGCTTTTCGTTCCTGTAATTAACTGATGTCAGCACGGTTGGCAGATTGAAGCTCCTCTGGTGTGAAGATGGGGAAAACCTCCAGTGCAACTATTCTGCAGACCTCTCCAGGAGCGTTGAAGCAATGAGGCATGTATAAGCTCAGAAACCGTGGTGATTCTCTCTCCGCAGAGCCGAGCACAAGCTGATCTACTGCTCGAAGGTAAGCCGAGTACGCCAATAGAGCACGTCGCACTGTTGTTTACTTCTGCTGTTTTGAGTATTTTTTCTGAATAACTGATTTACTTTCCAATCCTTGTATTTACATTGTTTTTTTTTTTATGAAGGATGATGATTTATTTCCAATCCTTGTGGATATTGCAGATGAACTTAAGAGTGGTGCACCCAAGTGAGTCGTTTTCATGTTAACTTCAACAGGAATATCAGTTTGCATTTGAAAGCGTTTCTGACTTTACTCAAGATTCATTACACATTAATAAGCTCGAGTTTAAGTCTTTATTTCACCACACACGTCGGAAATAGCATCTATAAATAACAAACCAATTTGAGATTACCGGGATTGACAAGTTGAAAGAGTTTATCACTATTAATCTCATCACTTGATACACATATGCATGCAAGGACCTTACCAGAGTGCGAGTAAGTCTGGTATCTTTTCTTTAATGTCTGAAAGATCAGTTTTTGTTGGGTTGGAGTGAAAATCACTCACTTCTTAGATTCTTCCTATTCTCTGAATCTTGTGATTTAAAAAAATCAATGCCAGCGTGCTATGTAAATGAGATCAAGCTGCCCTTCCTTCATATTATCACCTGAAAGATTATGCCTCCTGGAATCAATGCCGTGTGGAGGATAAAGGAGACCTTACAAAATATAAATAAAATGTGAGAACTTATTTGCAATTACATATCCCCTTCTAATGTGATATTTCTAAGTCCAACAAAGGGCATAACTCTGAACAAAATTGACGGATCGCCCTGAAACTCAAACTTGATCTGTAAACATTATCAAATAAGCCATTTACAAGTTTCTAGTTGATATGCCTTAAATAGGTATCAGGAAAAAGTCACGAAGGAAACCAAGGGGATGGGATGGACAGATGGGAACAAACTAATAGTTCCCCCCCCCCCCCAGTTGAAAGCATTAGAGGACTAATTTAGCCGATAGCATACTTACACTATTATCGATTGCAAGATTGATTCGAATAACCTCGTTTTAGAGTAGCTGATGTTTTACTCAGTCACTGTCAGAGCCCATTTGGGAACATCAATGAATCTACTTTAAATAAAATCCTTCATGTAGATTTGCTCCATAGAGTGCGGACAGAACGTTCGACAACATGTTTATCTAACTGAGATGACATATTTGTCGAGTTCTGTACATTTTAAAGTTATTGGTTGAATCTCTTGCTGAGCTTGTGATTTGTCTTTCCAGCTGAAACAATTGAAACATGGTTCACTTCACCAATGTTCCCAGTTTCTGCTGCAGAAGTTTTCGATCGTCACATGCACGACGTATTGTCAGAAACAGACCATTTCTAAGCAGCATGTCTTCCATCCGCCGTTGTAAAAGCTGTACGAGACCTTCAAGTCAATATCAAGGAGGAAGAGACCCACCACAAGTGTTCTGTGTGTAAAATATCTTTGCATGTTTGTCATCTTTGAAAGGACCATCAAAGAATACCACACAGGTGAGAGCACATACGTGCTCTGCGTTGTCCTACTGGCTTTTTACTCATTCTGTGCAGTTTAACCAATCAATGCTAAAATACACCATGGTGAGAGAGCCCTACAGCTGTTCCGGTGTGTCATAGGCATTCACTGCGCAAATCACATTAGAGAGCATCAAGAATACCACAGGGGAGAACCCACAAATGTTCTGTGTGCTTTAAAGCCTTTGTTCGATTACGTCCCTTAAAGGTCTATCAAAAAACACATCCGGGAGAAAAACCGTACAAGTGTTCTGTTTGCAACAAGAATTTTGCTTCTTCTCAATCTTTATGGCGAACATTAATAATCAATTAGCACACTGGCAGAAAGCCCTTCAAGTAGTTTCTTTTGGCAGCAATGAATTTTTACCTTCTCCTTCTCTTATTTGTAATCACACATCGAAAATTATCACAGCGAAGAGTAAGCATGCCCTACAATGTTCTGTTGCAGCAAGGATTTCGTTTTTCCTCATATTTACTATCAACATCGAAAATACAGCAGGAGAGAATAGCATACACAGTGTTCTGTGTTTGCAGTCAAATCTTATCTTCTTCATGAGTTTTGCTCGACTAATAGAAAAATACACACGGGAGAACAACCATACAAAATGTTCTATTGTATGAAGGCCTTTACTCGTTTCATCACAAAGTGCCATTGAACTCATCAAATATCCACAGGAAGAGAACGGCACACAGTGTTCTGTTGGCAACTAGGGAATATGTTTTTTCATGCGTTTGCATCAACATAAACAAAAAACACACGGGAGAGACAACCATTACAACATGTTCTTCTGTCTGAGGCCTTTTGCTCGATTTCATCGCATATTTGCCATGAACACAGTCAACAATTCACACAAGAGAGATGCCATTCAAGTGTTTCTGGCATTGCAACAGGTTTTTTGGTGCATTTCCGTCAGATTTATGTCAACATCAAAACACAATCACACAGCTGAGAGGCCATTAGAAGGCTGCACATGCAATAAGGATTTTGCCGATTCATCACATTTGCGTCTACTACAAACATATACACACGGGGATAAGCCATTCAAGTGCTTTATTTGCAACAAGGATTTTGTATGGTCAGCACATTTGCGTCGACATCAAAATGTACACACAGGAGAAAAGCCACACAAATGTTCTGTGTGTCTAAGGCATTTGTCCGAAACAGCAAACATTGATAATTCATCAAAGAAAACACCGGGAGAGAAGGAGCTTTAAAGGCAGAGCAGAAGTGTGTAAAAAGGGGATATTATGGAACAAAAGACCATTTATTGTAAAAAACATCCTCGAAAACTGCAAGCTCGCGACACAACCAAACTTATCCACAGCCTGGATAGATTACAAAAAACGCCTTTGACAACAGTGTCCCACATTCATGGATTATAAAATGCATGCAAATACAAAATTGACCCCAGATAGTCACACTGAGTGAGAAAGGAATGGACACTGGAATACAATGCTGGTACTACTTTACCTGGAAAGTAAGTTTGAAATCCCCAGGAGTAAAGATATGACGTGGTATCTTACAAGGTGACAGCCTTTTCCCCCCTCCTGTTTTGACTGGCCTGAACCCACCAAGTAACCTCATCAATGAATAAGGATACGGATACAGTTTTACATGCAACAGAAAATAACCAAACAAATAAGAAAGGTTACACATCTACTGTACGTGGATTGATCTTAAAACTCTTATTCCCAAATGATAAGAAATTGGCAGATCAACTGAGACTAGTAAAGCAAGTACTTGGAGGACATCCAAGTGGAGTTTGGTCTTGACAAATGTGCCAAATGCATTTTTGTACAAGGAAAAACAAAAAGAACAGACAACATCCCAATCGATGAAAGCTCAACAATACATGAACCAGAAAAGGAAGCATCCTACAAATACTTAGAATAGAAGAAGGCCCCCAGGTTACAGCACAAAACAATGCATAAAAATAATCAGTAAAGAGAACCCCGCAGAAAAACGGCTAATCTGAAAGCCATCCCTCTCTTCAAGAAACAAAACCAAAGCTATAAACCAACTTGTAGTGCCGGTATTCCAATATAGCTGTGCAATTATAAACTGGCCACAATTGGAGATCAACAATCTAGACACCAAAACAAGGAAACTTCGAACTATTCACAAGATGTTCTACAAAAACCAATGCATACTGAGTTGCATTTAACGAGACAAGAGGGAGGACGTGGTTTGATGGAGCTTAGCCAAGTGCACAGAACATTGTGTGTCAGTTAGCGAAGTATGTGAAAAGCTTCAATCACTGTTAGATGAGATTTGTACATGAGCAAGAAACAGCAGACCAGAAAGGATCCTTCATCACTTTCAGCAACAAACTTTCCAAAGAAGAGATGTGCAAACAGAAAAAGCAGCAATCAGGGATTACAGACCCTCACCAGAGACTTGTTTGTGTGTGTTTGTTTGTGTAGTGTAGTTTGTTGTGCTGGTGGTTACTGTAATTAATAAGAAGCATATAGAATGCCACTTTATAAACTGCTGGCAGTGATGACCGGGTCCCAAAACGTCCCGCTTTGATGCAACCCTGCTTTGATTGGACACCTGACCCGCCCATGACGTTTTTTAAAATTACTATTCAATTGAATTCAGAATGGGATTAAACAGCCCTAACAGCTTGAAGTATTGGGATACACAGAAAGGATCAATCTTTACAGTGAGCAACTAAAACGTCAAGTATCTTCAGAAGATGACAAAGTTTCACTGAAGAAGAACACTACGGTCCACAAAAACCCCACAACTGCCAATCCAACGTCAGAATAAAGGATTAACTCCTGAAGTCAGCACAACAGCAACTGAAGACCAGAGAGAAAGGACCCACAAACATCATTGAACAGAAGAAGTTAAACTGATCAAAAGTGAAAATGAATGTTGCTGTGCGCTGGGAATGTGCCAGACAAAATTCCTGAGTATGAGCACTGTAATATACATGGGTACAATTATTTTGAAACACTGTGAGTATAAAAAAATTAGAGGCAAAACTACACAGTTGTATGACTTTCCCACAGTTCAGGACTTTCAAAAAAAGATGTCCTCAGCACATTGTGGTGAAGGTGCACACTGAATGAATGCAGAAAACGTGTCAGCCCCACAAGAGGAGCTAAGAACCACAAGCTTTGAAGGAGCAAGACCAGATACAACAAACTGGTGTGAAAGTGGAGTTTTACCTTCCATCATTTGAATCCAAATTGGCAAAATCATCATAAGGGCACCAGGGTCATTTCCACAGCATCACCAAATTAAACAAAATGTTTTGTATCCTCTTTCTTTTCCACATCTCGTTTTACAACCTGAAATGAAATCTATGTTGTTTTTTTTAATCTAGGGTTCTTTAATTGCAATCTTCATTCACCGTTTAAAATTTTATGCAAAGGTTTCGGTCTTGTTCGATTCTTTCTCAGATTCAGCTGGTTTGAAACCCTCACAGCATCTGCAGTGAAACAATGGTGACCCATTACAAATGAGACTCAGTGTCACCAACTATGAAAGTGTTATTTGTTAAACACCTTACTATATTCGTTTTGACTGTGGAAATTCCTGCTGTGTGACTGTTTGTGAAACCTGACACTCAGGTAATGATCACTGATCACTTGATTTCTCTGACCAAATGGGATCAACGTTTTTTGGTGTATAACACTGGGTGAGGATGGTTCAAAATACTTTTAATACCTCTGATTGTTGTTTTGGCAAAAAACCTGTTTTTTCATGTTCTTATAATGGTTTCCATAAAAGGTTTCCCAGCCGTTTTTTTGAACTCGTTTTACATTTTTTTGTCTTCGTTAAAATGTTGCCGTGCTAACCAGCGATGCGATTTTGACCAAACTTGGTATAAAAGTATGTATTGTGATGTGAAGATGAAGTATTAGATTTTTTGTTCAGAGGTCATGTCAGTAAAATGTGTATGGCTTGAGAACAGCTTAAACGGATTGTAATCCAACTTATGCCTGGTGTTAGCTTCATGGTTAGGGTGTGCGGCTTGGGATCTCGGGTCCTGAGTTCAAATCCCACTCAGCTGTTGAATTAATACCAGATGGGTTAACTCGGCGTCATCCTTCTGAGGTCGGCAAAATGAGTACCAGCTTGCGGTATCCTGTCGGAGTTGGCGACCGTCCAGGATTATTGCCCAATAGCCAAGGAGACTGCTTAGGCAGCACCAAGCTCTGCATGAGAGTTGGTCCCGGATGAGATGTGATGATAAATGCCCATCCATCTCAAATGTTGAAGTGCCACAATTCTTGGAAATGTTTTGTTCCAAACTTGGAAAGGTTAGGTCCAAGCGAGGGGAGAATCTCTCCAAGGCAGTGTTACTTGTGCTTGGGGCCGGGTCTTGGGTCTGAGCACGGACCGCTAGTGGAGCAGTAGAGTCGTCTCCACCGAACACACGCGAATTTAGGTCGGACCCTCAGATAAGTCCGAAAGGCCGGGTCCCTTACTGGACATGAATCGCCAATATATTGAACTGCGTGGGGTAGGGTTAATGCCAAACTTCAATATACCTAAGTACCCACGCGGCAAAGCTACCGGGGAATTCACACCCTCGACAGCCTCGAGCGGACGAGCCGTTACCGTGCCCGAACACAGTGTGTAACCGAGCGGATGGTTACCGAGGCCTGTCGGTCCAAATGAACAATGACTGCTGCTATTTCTCACACGCACGCGTGCTAAGCAATAAAAAAATGACAGGGAACGAGCTGGGACATCAACAAGACGGGGAATTTATTTACAATAATCGGGGGACGAGGGGAGCACGTAAGGGCAGAGTTATCCGAATATAAAATAAATGGAAATTTTACACAAGCACTTATACAGGTGCTACTTAAAGGACTGGCCCGCACCAGACACACACCCCCAAAAAGAAATGGACCCCGTCGGGTCTTTATGATACCCCAGCTCTGGAGGAAGGTGAGCTGGAGGTAAGAAGCTAGCTTGGACCTTCCGCCTCGTGCAGCCTTGACGATCCGGCTTTGGGACTCGAACCACAAACTCGATGCCCTGCAAGCACCGGTACGGAGGGTGCGTCGGGCTCCCAGCACGCTCCTCCGCGCAAGACGACGAACAGCGAGCGCCAGTAGACAAGACAGGCAAGCGATCTCCGCGGGAACAGGCTCAAAGGGAAAAAGGAACCTCTTCGCGCACACCCGCGCTTCTCTTAACCCCCCCCCCGCACGGGTGGGGGGGGGGGGAGCGGACCGCCCCACTTGCAACTCGCCTCCGGATTGGCGGTTCCTCTCAGCGATCCGTTCGCCATTCGTGATTCGTCCGGGGGCGTGGCGAGCATCCCGCGGCCCGTCCCCCCTGAGAGGCATTCCTCTTCTTCGGGCGACGTGCCTCTGCATTGGCCGGAACGCGGCGTACGTCGCATCGCGCTTGCCCATTGGCTGAAGGCCAACACGTCCTGCTCGACCCTGGAGCGGAGCCATTGCGTCGGTTGCCAATGGAACTCCGCCCACAGGCACTCGGCACGTATGCGCGTCAGAAAGCCGATGGTGGAAGGAACAGGGAGGATGCCGTGTTGTTGGGAATACA
>CM068968.1:77161375-77172363 GCA_035128595.1 Eptatretus atami | reverse complement strand
TATATATATATATATATATATATATTTGTTTTTGTTTACATGGTCTAGGCTCGTGGAAGAGTGATTACACAGAACAAATCAGGACACAACATAACAAAGGGAACAGCAGCAGGGGAAAGGGGAAACACCAACAGCAGGGCAGAGGAAGAAAGTAGTCAGAGACTGACAAACAAGGAAGTCTCCACCATTTACAGTGCAGTATTCCTGTCCTCACGTTTTCCAGTGCTGTGAGGTGTTTTGAATTACAAGCTGTACATTTTATTTTTACAGAGCTGTCAGTTGCTTATATACCACAAATAAAGGTATGCGTCAAAGAACATGTTGCATCTTGGACACAAGATCGCCTAGGTGGGATACTATCTAGTAATATTTGAATTAATTTAGTATTTGAAAGATTTCCATTGAATTTTTTTTTGTCAGGAACGGAATCCCCCTTTAATCCATTAAGGCAATGGGATTTTGAAGTTCGAGTTACATTATTTCGATTTAAGCGATGTTTTCCAGGAATGTTTCTCGGCTGTAAATGCCGTGTGCCTGCACTGTCGACTAACAATTTTAACGTGAAATTTGTTTATTTTTTGAATAATTATAATTGGTGACATAAAAGAAACGCCGACGTAAAAACGATATTGAATTATTGAGTAAATCTTGAAAATTCTCGCTACAGTATATTACATTTGGCTACATATAGCGCCTTCTATAGGTGGTGTATGCCTGGTGTTGGCTTAATGGTTAGGGTGGTGGGTTTGGGATCCCAGGATCCCGAGTTCAAATCCCACTCGGCTGTTGAGTTAATACCAGGTGGGGTTGACTCTGCCTGTCATCCTTCTGTGGTCAGCAAAATGAGTGCCAGCTTGCTGGTATCCTGTGTCGAAGTGGCGACCCGTCCAGGATTGTGCCCAATAGCGAAGGAGACTGTGTCGGCAACACCAACGCTCTGCACAGAGTATGGTCCCAATGGATGGATAGGTGGTATAATGTCAGGCATGACATTTGTCAGTTAGTAAAGATTTACAATACCATTGATGTTCTGGGTGCAGCTCAGAACGGATGCAGATGAAATCTGGGAAGCTAAAAGCTTCGGCTCTCTGCGAAGCTTACATCATGTTGTAAAGTGTATACTGCGTTGCAAGGTTCATCCCTAACCCAAACATTTTATCTCCAAACAAGCGTGACTCGTTAAGGAGGATTAAAGTGGTCAGTATATATATATATATATATATATATATATATCTCTATGTAGCTAATTGTAAGACTTCATGTAGTAAGAAAGATTGGAATGTATTTTGTACGCGTTTTCACGTAAACGCATTGCACGTCACGTGCATTCGTGCCATTTGAGGTCTGTTTCCTGTTCGTTTGATTTATTGTATTTGATTGATAGTGGAACTGTGATGCATTTCTGAAGTATTGTTATCACAAAACAACATCATTCCTTTCCAGTTTCACGGAGCTTTTAGGAGCTTTTCGAAGCGATTAAAGAACTTTCTCGAAGCTTCTTTAGGGATGAATAAACGGCTGAAGGCTTCTGTATGAACACTACTCCTTGTGTCTATGTCTGCGTACGACATCCAATGAACCTGCGATACTACGAGCACGAAACCCATAACGGCAGATAAGCACTTGCTGCCGTTAAAGGTGGGTTTCATGGGGGAAAAATACAAACAAAAAAACGATCATGAGTATTTGCCACCTCAGGTTGTACCAATAAGTGAAATTTGGGGTCCTGACCCATGGACTATCTCTGGTGGGCTGGAATCCTCATTTTTCTGGATATTGTACAGGCCAAAGGTTTGGCTGAGGCACAAAATCTGCTCTTGCTGAGGCCAGGTTGGTGGAAGTTTGATCTTATACCTTCCCTCATCTAGTCCTGCTGTCCCATCTGGGTTTCCCCTTCAGCCTACTGCCTCTCCTTCATCCTTCCAGACTGAAAGATTATGCATCTGGAATCACTTTGAGAAGAGGATCAGGGAAAGACCTTACAGAATATGAATAAGGAACGCACATCATACATTCCCATCCGCTGTCCAGAATAATTGAATAACCTCTGGGAAGGTTTACTCAATTTCTTCTTGTGTTTATTCAATCACTGTCTCATCGTATAGTGAGCTTGATGTCTTCTCTCTGTGAATTCTGTCATGTCTTTTCATTGTTGAAGAATAACCAAAAAGGGTCATTCCATGTCAAATCAGCCAAAAAAATGAAATTCTGTGTGGACCCCTCAGATTTTCCTTAAAAAATTCTCAAAGCTACCTTAACATATATGAGGAAGGTTTGCCAAGTTATAGCTCAAAATTCCAAGTAGTGTCCGAGATATGGCCCTACAAACACCCTAGGGGTGTTTCAATTGTGGCAGTCACGAGCTGCCGATTTGTATCTGAAGCATTTTTTGAGGGCTCTAAATTCCAGAGTTTTACAAACAGAGTTCTAAAAATTCACACAAATGGTGTTATAGTGGGATTTCAGAATCTGACATCAAAAATGTTCTACTTGAAATACTTTTTAAGATAAGTACCTCAAAGTAGTGATTTGTAACATGCAGTCAAAAATTTTGAGTTTTCAAATTGCTGCCAACAGTCAGTTTATTCATCATGAAGAATTTGTTGCCTGATTTATATAATCTACTGACTGGATCATTTACACAAGATGTAGACTTTCGTACAATGTACACTAAGTATATAAACAATTAGATATGCAAATGAATTTATAATGGTGATTATTATGATCACATTATGTGTCTTAATTTGTAGTTGAGATTGTTGGCGGCCTTAAACTAAAATATCCTTTTAAAAAAATGTGAGCCAAATTAAAGTAACCACATACTTGTTCTGACCAAAAAACACAACAATTTGATCATTGTGGTGTCAGCGTAGGAATTCTTGACATGGCTTCCACTTCAAAAGCACACCTATTGCTTTTATTCTACATCTTTCATCGAACATGTTTTTTTTAATAGTGGCCTTTATAAAATCGTTTAAAAATGAAGGGTTTGAGAACAACTCTTGAATTTTCCACCACAGTTTGCCTATGTATGTGTCTTAAGTGACAAAAATTTAAAGAGCTCTGTAACTGTCACAGGTGGACTCTGGGTAAAACGGGGTAAATTTCAGTGTCATTGAGTCTGGAGCAAAGTTCAGACACCTATAGCACCCAAGATTTTGCTCCAAACGGTTTCAGTTTTCTTGTGTAAATGATCCAGTCAGTAGACTATGTAAATCAGGCAACAAAATTCTTCATGATGAATAAACTGACTGTTGGCAGCAATTTGAAAATTCAATTTTTTTTGACTGCATGTTACAAATCACTACTTTTGAGAGTACTTATCTTAAAAAGTATTTTAAGTAAGAACATTTTTTATGACAGATTCTGAAAGCCTCACTAATAGACACCATTTGTGTGAATTTTTAGAACTCTGTTTGTAAAACTCTGGATTAAGAGCCTCAAAAAAATGCTTCAGATACAAATCGGCAGCTCGTGACTGCCAAATTGAAACACCCCTAGGGTGTTTGTAGGCCATATCTCGGACACTACATGGAATTTTTTTTTTTTTTCTATTATTTTTTGAAGTTATTTTGAGAATTTTTTTTTAATAAATTTTATATTTTTTTTTTTTGGATTTATTATTTTTTCACATTTTTTTTTATTTAATTTTTAACATTTTTTTTTATTTTTTTTTTTTTAATTAATTAATTTATTTTTTTTTTTTTTTTTTTTATTAATTTATTTTTTATTTTTTTTTTTTTTAAATCTTTTTATTTTTATTATATTTTTTTTTTTTTTATATTTATTGTTTTTTAATTATTTTTTTGATTATTTTTTTTTTTTTTTTTTTTTTTTTTTTTTTTTTTTTTTTTTTTATTGAAAAAAAATTTTTTATTATTATTTTTTTTATTTTTTTTTTTTTTTTTTATTTTATTTTTTTTAAATTATTAATATATTTTAATATTCTATTTTTATTTTTTTTAATTTTTTTTTTTAAATTTTTATTTTTTTTTTTTTTAATTTTTTTTTTATTGATTTTTAATTTTTTTTATTTTTTTTTTTTAATTCTTTTTTATATTTAATATTTATATTAATTTTTTTATTTTTTATTTTATTTTTTTTAATTATTTTTTTTTTTTATTTTTTATTTTTTTTTATTTTTTATTATTTTTTTATTATATTTAATTTTTTATTTTAAGTTTTTTTTTTTATTTATTTTTTTTATTTTTTATTTAAATTTTATTTTTTTTTTTATAAAATTTTATTTATTTTAATTTTATTTTTTTTAATAATATTTTTTATTTTTTTTTTTTTATTTTTTTTTTTTTTTTAAATAATATATATTTTTAATTTTTATTTTAATAATTTTTTTTTTATATGAAGATTATACTCTTATTTAGCATTAATGTGTAATTTTATTTTTGAAATTTTTATTTTTTTTTTTTAACTCTGAATTTAGGCCCCCTCAATAATCTCATTTTTTTTACATAATTGGTTATATTTCTTTTTACTAATATATTTAACCCCTATTTTGTAGGATTGTTGACTTTTTTTTTATGTTTTTAATTGAAAGCTAATAACTTGGCAAACCTTCCTCATATATGTTAAAGTAGCTTGAGAATTTTTTCAGAAAAAATCTGAGGGGGTCACCGCAACCCCCGGCTGAAATGACACAGAATCACTGAAAAGTAAGCCTGTATCCACTGGCTGCGACATCTCGCGACTAGTTGGAGACACAAAATTGCGATAAAAACAGCGATAATTTCACTTGGAATCACACTGAATTTATTTTTGCGTTATGTCTCACGAATATCTCACATTTGCGTATGTCTCACGTCATTGAGAACAAATTGCGATACAATTACGAAACTCCAGGGGTCCCAGGACAGATTATCATTTTTTTCTCCAATCAGTCACAATTTAGTTTCATAGGTCGCCAATCCCTCACAAAGTTGTCTCACATTTGTCGCACCTTCTGACTCACGGAAACTAAATTGAGAAGGGTTCGAGACCGGTTCGAGACAACCGCGACAACTCTGCGACTATTTTGAGAGAAAATTTGTCGCACGAATTTTTTAAACATGTTCAACAATTCAAGCGACACCAGAGCGACGTCCTGCGACTCATGCGAGGAAATTGAGAACCACCGCGAACGTTTCGAGACATTTTGGAGAATCCCGTTCGCATTTTGTCGCGAGCTGTCGCAGCACAGTGAGATACAGGCTTAAGGTAGCTTGTGTTTACTCAGTCACACCCATTTTGGAACATCGAAAATTTTACCATTTTTTTGAATTCTTAAAATGGAACTTCTCCATAGAGTGGAAAACAGAAATATGGCAAATGGTTAATCTAATCTGAGTGAAATATTTGTTAATTTTGCAACATTTTAGAATTTTGTTGAATTTTCAATGCTTTTTCTAATTTGTCTTTCCAGTGAATCAAATGAAACTGGTTTCTTGTTCCAACTGTTCCCAGTTGTTCGAATCAAAAGTTTTCAATCGTCACATGACACAAACCGTTACTCAAGAAGTTGGCACATTTCACAGCGTGTCTTACAACCGTAGTTGTAAAAACTGTACAGAGACCCTGCATATCCAAGGAAGTAAGAGACCATACACCTGTTCTGTGTGCAAGAAATCATTTACCGTGTCGGCATCTTTCAAACGACATCAAAGAACACACACAGGAGAGAGGCCATACAAGTGTTCTGTGTGTCATAAGGCCTTTGTTCGTTCATTGCATTTGCATGAACATCAAAGAACACACACAGGAGAGAGGCCATACAAGTGTTCCGTGTGTCATAAGGCCTTTGTTCATTCATCGCATTTGCATGAACATCAAAGAATACACACAGGAGAGAAGCCCTATAAGTGTTCTGTGTGTTTTAAAGCCTTTCGTCAATCACTTCACTTGAAGGTTCATCAACGAACACACACAGGAGAGAAGCCGCACAAGTGTTCTGTTTGCAACAAGAATTTTTCTTCCTCATATTTCCGTGAACATATAAAATTGCACAGTCGAGAAAAGCCGTACAAGTGTTCTGTTTGCAGCAAGGATTTTGTTTCTTCATCACATTTGCATCAACATGCAAAAATACACACAGGAAAGAAACCACACAAGTGTTCTGTGTGTCTTAAGGCCTTTGGTGTTGCAAAAACTTTGAAGGTTCATGAAAGTATACATACAGGAGAGAAGCCATTCAAGTGTTTTGTTTGCAACAAAGTTTTTAATCGTTCCTCATGTTTATATCAACATCGAAAAATACACAGTGGAGAGAAGCCGTACAAGTGTTCGGTTTGCAACAAGGTTTTTGGTCGTTCCTCGCATTTATATCAACATCAAAAAATACACAGTGGAGAGAAGCCGTACAAGTGTTCTGTATGTCTCAAAGCCTTTGTACGACCACTTCACTTGAAGGTTCATCAAGGAACACACACAGGAGATAAACCATACAAGTGTTCCGTGTGTCTTAAGGCCTTTCTTTGTTCATGGCATTTGCATGAACATCAAAGAATACATACAGGGGAGAAGCCCTACAAGTGTTCTGTGTGTTTTGAAACCTTTGTTCGATTACGTCCCTTAAAGGTTCATCAAAGAACACATACTGGAGAACAGCCAAACAAGTGTCATGTTTGCAACAAGAATTTTACTTCTTCCTCATATTTAGTTGCACATCAAAAAATACACAGCGGAGAAAAGCCCTTCAAGTGTTCTGTTTGCAGTAAGGATTTTGGTTTTTCCTCACATTTGTATGAACATCAAAGGATACACACAGGAGAGAAGCCACACAAGTGCTCTGTGTGTTTTAAAGCATTTGTTCATAGTGCAACATTGGGAAAGCATCATAAAATACACACAGGAGAGAAGCCCTACAAGTGTTCTGTGTGCTTTAAATCCTTTGTTCGATCACATCACTTGAAGGATCATCAAAGAACACATTCAGGAGATAAGCCGTACAAGTGTTCTGTTTGCAACAAGGATTTTGGTCATTCCTCAACAATGAAAAGACATGAAAGAATTCATGCAAGAGAGAAGATATCAACGTCGCTATGAGACAGGTTTTCACACCGAAGGAAAAACCTGAACAGGTACCGCCTGACCCTAAAACTATCACAAGCAAATCTGCAGATGAACAGAATGGGTTTAAAAGAAGTGAGCTCATACATTGTGGAGACCATCCTCTATTGCAAAGTATATTGCATGCATGAAGTATTGGGGATACACGGAAAAAGGACAACGTTTTGTGAGACAATTAAAAAAGGCAAAAGTATCTTCAAAATCAGATAAAGTTGAACTGAAAAAGATCATTATAGTCACAACTATAAGGACAATCGGAAGAGCGCATACCTCCGCCAGGCTGATTAGTTTACATTTTTTTATCCCACTGAAAGGCTGGATCGGGATTTGGACCTGAACTAAAATTTAATCAGCTTGTTCTTGTTAAATACCCAACTCATCCACCATGTTTCGTCCGAATCCGTCCATAACCTTATGAAATATGGTGCTATATGTCGTTTTTGGCCCTATCTCTCAATGGTGAAGAATCGCTTCAAAAAGTCTCGGATTCAAATCCGGATCTTAATCAAAATCTAATCTTTTCTTTCGTGTCACATAACCAAGCTCTCCACCAAATTTCGTCCAAAACCATTCACAACTTTTTGAGATCTGTTCGCAGCGGACAAACAAACAAGAAAGATGTCGTGTATAGCACGACACTTGTGAAATACCTAAAACAAATTTGACCATAAAAATAGTTGGTGGTTGAATTCAGTGACCTGATATGCAAATCCTCTTCAAATTTCAAGTCAATCGGATGGAAATTGCGGATTTTAGAAACATCACCGAAGTTGTTGTTGACCTTCAGCCGATGTTGACCTCAAAAATAATTGGTGGTTGAATTTGGTGACCTGACATGCAAATCCTGTTCAAATTTCTCGTCAATCGGATGGAAATTGTGGATTTTAGAAATATAACCTTATTTGTTGACCTTTGGCCTATGTTGACCTTTTGACCTCAAAAACAATAGGCTTCTCCTTTATGACAAACTCGACCATGTGGTGAAGTTTCGTGAAGATCGATTTGAAATTGTGACCCGTTTGTGATTGACATACAAACAAACAAACAGATAGACAATAACACACAAGAGCAACCAAAAAAACTTGAAAAATCTTCGATTTTTCACATGTTACAAACAGACAGATGGCCAAACAAACAGGGGTGAAAACATAACCTCCATCCACCATCGGTGGAGGAGGTAAACAAAAAAACCCCACAAATGCCAATTCAATGTCAGAATAAAGGAAATAACTCCTGAAGTCAGAAAGAATGCATCAACATAATTGAACAGAAGATATTCGGAGGCAAACTATACATTGTATGACCTTCCCACAGTTCAGACTTTCAAATAAAAGATGTCCTCAGCACATTGTGGTTTTTTGCCACAGCACAAATTTTATGCCAGAGGTTTGGTCCTTCTTCGATTCTTTATCAGGTTCAGCTTGTTGAAACCCCCTCACATCATCGACAATGGACACAAGGTGACCCATTATAATGAGATTCAGTGTCACCAACTATGGAAAGTCTTACTCGTTAAACACCTTACTATATTCGTTTTGAACTGTGGAAATCCCTGCTGTGTGACACTGTTTGTGAAACCTGACACCTCAAGGTAATGATCACTGATTCACTTGATTTCTGCTGCACCAAAATGGGATCAACGTTTTTGGTGTATAACACTGGGTTGAGGATGGTTCAAAATACTTTTAATACCTCTTGATTGTTCTTTTGCAAAAACCTGTTTTTCATGTTTTTCATAATGGTTTCCATAAAGGTTTTCCAGCATTTTTCTGCTTCATTTTGCATTTTTTGTCTTTTCGATAAAGTGCCCATCCATCTCAAATGTTGGAAGTTCCACAATTCTTGGAAACTGTTCAAAGCTCCATGGAAAGGTTATGTCCAAGCGAGTGGAGTAACCTCTCCAAGGCAGTGATACATCCTTCAATGTGTTGGTGTATTACCCCACAGCCCATATTTTCTCTTTGAAAGGTCTTTGACCTGGTACAATCATGTGGATGAGAGGTGGCTTTCTTCCATTTCTAATTACCTCCGCCACTGAAGGTGGATGGAGGTTGTGTTTTTACCCTTGTCTCTTTGTCTGTCTGTTTGTGAACAGGATATCTCAAAAAGTTGTGGACCGATTCGGACAAAACTTGGTGGACACATTGGGTGTGTGAAAAGAAAGAAGTGGTTCAATTTTGTTGAAGATCAAAATTTGGATTTTTTTATTTTTTTCAAAGTGATATTTTCAATAAAAAAATTGAGTTTATTTTATGTACAGTAGTGGGGCAACTTAGCTAAATATAGCATAACAGTTGTGCATTTTGTGAGGAAAGCACCAAATTTGGCACACTAGTAGCCTATCATATTATGAACAGATTTGGATATTGGGCCATCTCAAATTTTTGATGGCAGTGGAAAATGGCTGCCACAGCCATCAGCGGCTGAATTTGAGATGGCCCAATATCCAAATCTGTTCATAATATGATGGCTACTAGTGTGCCAAATTTGGTGCTTTCCTCACAAAATGCACAATGTTATGCTATATTTAGCTAAGTTGCCCCACTAGTGGGCTTCCATGGGCTTCCGTTATCCCTGTGTCGTAAGAGGCGACCAGGGTTGCGCCAGGAAGGGCATCCGGCGTAAACCTGTGCCAAATCATTATGCGGATCATAACGGATGATCCGCTGTGGCGACCCCTAACGGGAGCAGCCGAAAGAAGAAGAAGATACACATATTATACATATTACATACACACATATTATACATGACATAATATACATATTATACACACACATTATACATGACATTTGAAGTATTATATACATGACATATTATACATATTACATACACACATATTATACATGACATAATATACATATTATACACACACATTATACATGACATTATACATATTATCCATCCATCCATTGGGACCATACTCTGTGCAGAGCGTTGGTGCTGCCTAAGCAGTCTCCTTGGCTAGTGGGCACAATCCTGGACGGATCACCACTCCAACACAGGATACCAGCAAGGTGGCACTCATTTTGCCGACCTCAGAAGGATGACAGGTTGAGTCAACCCCACATGGTATTAATTCAACTGCCAAGTGGGATTTGAACTTAGGACCCGAGGATCCCAAGCCCACCACCCTAACCATTACGCCAACACCAGGCATATACATATTGTCGCGAGGGTGACCCGCCCATGTTAACCCCCCGACCCAAATTTGTCGGAGCCAGGCGGTTGACACCGACAACCCCCGGACGGCCGAGCGGATCCTTATTAAGAGGAGGTGGACACGTTGATCAATGGAGATTTCAACACGTGCTCGAAGGGCATGGCGGAGGGTAATGGCAGACGGGAGGAGTGCTGGGAATGGAAAGGATACCCAGGGTGTTTATCTGCGAAACCCACTGCGATTACACGAATAGTTTCTTCAAAATAAAAACATTAAATGCACATACACAAATATCTACAAGACGATAATGCAAAAGGAAATAATAACAACAATAATAAATAAATAAATCCTACGGTCGAGGCCTCGCACATTGACGCGAATACAAAGGGTGACTAAAATAAACAGAAAAACCCTCCTTTTAAAGTATACTGGTACTCAGCCTGGGCCAGAGCTGATCCCCGTGGAACCCGGAATCGGGGGCGCTTCCACCAGCACGTGCACACGCAGGCAAAAAATGGCGCTGTCACTCATAGCCGGCCAGACGTACACCAGGCAATCCGCAAGCAGCTTTTTCCACACAAAGACTCCAACAACGTGCCAGCCTCCCTCTTCCAAAGGTGCCACCTACATATTGTACATTATGTATTATACATATTATATACACACACATATTATACGGGACGTATTACACATTAATTACACACATATTATACGTGACATGTTAAACATATAATTTCCACACATTATACATGACATATTGTTGTGGGGC
>CM068968.1:77149541-77161169 GCA_035128595.1 Eptatretus atami | reverse complement strand
AACCACACCTTCCGCAGGCCTCGAGCGGAACGAGCCGTTACCGTGATAGAACCGTGCGTAACCCGAGCGGATGGTTACCGAGGTCCGTCGGTACAAATGCACAATTACGGCAGCAACGGCCTTCCTGACCCCCAATATGCACCGTGGCAAACCAATGGTAGAAAGGACAAGGACGAGCTGGTACATTCATAAAAGGGGAATTTATTTACAACAATAATTGGGGAACGAGGGGAGCACGTAAGGGCAGAGTTATCCGAATTTATAGCAGGCAAAATTTGTTACAAGGAACACAGGCACTTAACAGTTTCTACTTATCAGACGGGCCCACGGACACAGACACACACACACACACACACAAATACCCAGAAATGGACGGGGGGGTCTTTATTGAAGGCCTCCAGCTCGAAGAAAGGTTGAGCTGGAGGAACCAAGAGCAAGCTTGGACCTGTCCACCTCGTGCGGTCTTACGACGTTCTGGCTCGGCGGGACTCGGACCGCAACAATAATGCCACTCCAAGACCAGGGATGAGGGTGAAGGACGAACGCCACCCAGCACGAGGGGACACAAGGGCGAGCGCAGCAGGCAAGGCGGAGGCGATCCGAGACGATCCGGCAAGCAAACCCAACTGCCCCAGTCGGATCGCGCCGAATCAATTATTCAACTCCCGTCCAGGGGGGAGGGGACTCCCTCTCGTAACCCGCCCCCCCCTTACTGGACGGTTTTGGGGCCAATCCGCTCGTTGCCCCTGTGGATGGCCAAAAGGGGCGCCAAGTCCGGCTGATTGGACCGGGGGGGGGGGGCGGGGCTGCGGGCGTCACGGCGGACCGCCCCTCAAACAGAAGATGAGTAATATTGTCCTCGTTGGCTTGCCATTTGGCCGAACGACGGCAAACTCGCTCGCATCTCTCCGATTTGTTGTTGTTGTTGTAGTTGAAATGTAAAAGAAACCCTGACTATCAAATAACTCCCGGCACACGGACATTTACTCACCATTAACAAAAGGGACGGGACCCTGATACAAAACATACTTACCGATATAACTGATCTTCGGGACCTGGCTGTTGTGTGCAATAAGCTTCCAAATTCGTAACAATATTATATACACGACATATTTAACATATTATAGATACACATATTTTACATGACGTGTTACACATTATATACATACATATTATATGTGACATGTTGTACTGTATATTATATACAGTATATAAAACTGGGTGGAAAATCTATTCCTCCTTCACCTTCTTCTTCACTTATGATGTCTCATTCAATCCCGTTTCTCATATCGATTATATTCAGAAAATGCTGTTATACACAGCCCTTTAAAGCGTCACAAAGCACGTCGCTCTACTTGCGCTACACCGATGAAAAAAAGGATACGAAAAAGCAGCGGATATTTCCATAATTTATTCACACGATTTTTAACGGGTGAACGTTTTTCCTTTTTTAAAGCAATTACGCAAACATTCGTATTTCCATCAGCGAAGCGACGGGTCTTACTTCTGGTGGCTTTGAAACGAACAACCAAGCAGCTTGGTGAGCGCTGACCAAGTGGCTTAAGCACTCAAGCAAGCACTCCAACGGAACGCCTGGCGTGGCAAGCGATTACCGATCATGTAAACCCATGCACCCGGAAACGCCCAAGCAATGTCCGAATCGGATAAATGTCCGAAATTCTCCTCTAACATTTCAGGAGTCTTAACTGCTGCTAAGTTCAATTCTGGAGCCTATGTTTTGTAATTCGGTTTAGTTGAGGAGATTCTCGAGGTTATCACTTGTGCGGAAATGAAATAAAGCCACGAACGGTGGCATCTCCGGGTGTGTATAAGCATTGCAATGTACCCAGCGATTCGTAGGTATGATGAACAGACATTCGATAATATGAGTGAGGAAAGTGAAGAATTTTTTTTTTATCGTTAAGAAATCGTTGCGGCCTGTTCCAAGTCAAGGCATTGTTGAGCAGGCCGGACAAAATGGCGCATTAAACCCCAGCGAGGTAACCATATGCATTGAAGACCCCATCGAGAGCGAGGTGGCCGAGGATGCGCTTGATGAAGGATATAATTAAATAAGGCTGTTAATTATCTTCAAAAGGGGTGTTTTAATTAACCCAAACACCCAATTTTTATCCCCCGCCGCGTGACGGAAGGGGGATATTGTTATCACCCGGGTCGTCCGTCTGGCTGTCCGTCCGTCCGTCTGGCTGGCTGGGCGTCACATTTATAGCTGTGAGTGCGATAACTCATAAACTGTTCGCCATATCGATTTGAAATTTGGGTCACACATTTACCACCTGAAAAGGAAGAACCCTATTGATTTTGGCGTGGCCGGATCCAAGATGGCCGACTGGGCGGCCATCTTGAAAAAAATGTTTTTTGTAATAATGGAAAACCGCTTATCTGATTTCAATTATTTTTCAATGGCGGGGGATTCCCCATCTCTGATGTATATTTACTCCTGTACTCCCTTGGGTCCCTATATCAAAGTTTCAGGCTGATAGTTTCATAGTTTTGAGTTACAGAGAGACAACACACACACACACACACACACACACACACACACACACACACACACACACACACACTGACATTTATTAGTATAGACACACATATTATACGGAACATGTATTGCATATATACATATTATCTACACACATATTATAACTTTATCAAACAGAAGATAAAGAAGGAAAGAGGAAAGATGGTCATCAGGAGGAACGTGGAGAAGATTCAGGTTTCAGTTGCTACCGATACTCCACTACCCTCAAACCCATCCAGGTGAAGGAGGGAGACCGAGGAGGGGTGGTGGATGCGAGGAGGGAGGGAGCAAGGAAGGAGGGGGAGGAGGAGAGGTGGGAGTGAGGATGGAGGGGGAGTGAGGAAGTGGCGCATGAGGAGGGGGGAGTGAGAGGGTGTGGGAGTGAGGAAGGGTGGGGAGGAGGAGGGGGGGAGTTAGAGGGTGGGAGAAGAAGTGGGGAGTGAGGAGGGGGAGTAGGAGGTGGGGGAGGAGAGGTGGGGGAGTGAGCGAGGGTGGGGAGGAGGAAGGTGGGAGTGAGGAGTGGGAGTGAGAAGGGTGGGGAGTGAGGAGGGTGGGGAGTGAGGAAGGTGGGGGAGTGAGGAAGGGTGGGGGAGTGAGGAAGGTGGGGGAGTGAGGAGTGGGGGAGTTAGGAGGTGGCGGAGTAAGGAAGGTGTGGGGAGTTAGAAGGGTGGGGATGAGGAGGGGGGAGTGAGAGGAGGGGGATGGAGGAGGGTGGGGAGTGAGGAAGGTGGGGGAGTGAGGAGTGGTGGGAGTGAGGAAGGTGGGGGAGTGAGAGAAAAGTGGGGAGTGAGAAGGGTGGGGAAGTGAGGAGGTGGGGAGTGAGGAATGGTGGGAGTGAGGAGGGTGGGGGAGTGTGAAGTGAGGAGGTGGTGGAGTGAGGAAGGGTGGGTGAGTGAGGAAGGGTGTGGAAAGGAAGGCAGCATGGAGGAGGGAAAGAAAAAGAAGTGTGAGGGGGAGGTCCATCCGGACAACAGTAACTTGCACGTACGTACGTACGTACACACACACGCCCACACACACACGCACGCACGAACGCACGCATACACACACGCACGTACAAACACACACACACGCACGTACACACACAAGCACATACACACACACACACACAAACAAACGCACACACACGCACGTACGTACACAACACACACACGCACGTTACAATAAACACACACACACAACAACACACACGCACGTACCACACATACATCACGCCACGTACACACATACACAACACACAAACACACCACGCACCGTACACACATACACACACAACAAAACAGCACACACACGCACGTACATCACTACACACACACACACACACACCACAACACACACACGCACGTACACACAGTACACACACACGTACGCACGCATACACACACACACAAACAAACACACACATGCACGTACACACATACACACACAAACACACACACAAACACACACACGCACGTACACACAAACACGCACGCACACACATCCCTTCTTCATGTGGTTGATCCAATGATCATGTTCCTCCATGTAAATCTGTCCAACGAGCATTTTTCATGTTTTTAATCAACAACAATAATAAATATTTACCATGTTCTGCTGAAGAAGTTCTGAATCCAGTTATTAACGAGTTAAAAGATTCCAAAACGATCCTTCATGGATTTAATTCTCCTTCACTAACATAACCAAACGGGTCTCGGTTCGATCAGAATTCCCCTTCATATGTCTCATTTTGAAACAAAACCCGGAATGTTTATAACGAGGTATTCGATGTGTGACGAATCTGTGGATTGGAATTGGTGAATTAACTCATTTCAGAGATTGTTTGACGCTGTCTTCACTTTCTGTTGTTCGTCTGGGTTGGACTGTACGGTACTGTGTTACACTGTACTCGACGTACTGTACGTTATGAACCGAGATTTGTCCCTTGAGGAGCACAGAACGAACCCCCCGGGATCGAGGAGCGGCTCTGATGGAGGAAACGCGCTCAGTCCGGGAGGTTCTCCCAGGGATGAGGAGTTTGGACCCGGTACGTACTGATCGTTCCCGTGCGGGGTCCGTACTGTGCTCTGTTTAAATAAATTATATAAGTTATATGGGTAATCCCTCGATGTCCGGTCGGGTCCCCTCGTACACGATCGTGTCGATGTCCTGAGCGGGTGAAGCGATTCCGTTCGCTGGAATCGGAGCTCGAAGGTTGATTTAGATTCCTAAGAGCAGATTCGTTAATGGACGAGTTGAGACCGAAGTTCTCCAATTAACTTTAACACAACAGGAGGCATTAGGTCCATCAAGCGTGTGAAATGGTTGCCAACATATGGCTGTTTGTCGTGCTCTACCATTTATTAATGTTCAGCACCACACAAGGAAGCAGTACGTACCATTTGTATTTATACTCCATTCCAAAATCCCGCACGATTTCAAAAAATATATAAATATATATGTAGTATCATGTAAAATATATAAATATATATGTAGTATTGTGTAAAATATAAAAATAAATATATATGTAGTATCGTGTACAAAGAGAGAGAATTTTGTCATATGGAGAATCAGGCGATATTCAAGAGCTCAAAATCGAGTAAACTATTCATATTTTATAGCAAGTAAATACTTTACTTAACAGAAATTCACTTCCTCGATATATCCTTCGATACTTTCAGAATCATCGCTATACTTTCACATAACTATCGTTTGAACCAAACTTCGGTATCATAACAATCGTTGAATGCAAACTCGTCGGTTTATAATTCACTCGTCATAATCTTCAAATTCATTCAGTTTGAATATTTTATGCATACTCTTTAATTAGCTAGATAAAAACATTAACCCATTCGATATCTATCATACTTTTTTTCATCTACAGATTCAACTGCTACATTTTTTTTATATTAAAGGTAAAAAAATTTTAAAATGATTCCTTAACTACAATTCGAACAGAAATGTCATTTCACACTGATAGCTTAACATCCTTTATTTCTCAGATTATATCTTTGAGGTTGTTGAAAAAAATCAAATTTCTCCTTGCATATTACCACCGCATGGTCTTATCTTTTCTTTCTAAAAGCTTCATCCAGAAGGTTTTTATTTTTTGATACTCTTCTTGTTTCTTGCTTTTTTCAAGTTTTCGAATTTATTGCCCAAAAGGAGAGGTAGAAACTTTTGTTAGAGCTACTTTTAATTGATGTCTTTCCAGAGTAATCACTAAAAGCCTTCACTGTTGAAGTATTCGAAGCAACTCAATAATCATCGCCAATAGTTGGTTTTTAATCCAATAGTTGTTAATATTTTATCTTGTTCACATTTTCACATCCTTGACATATTTCTCATATCTTTAACAAATCGAAGAGATTGATTGAAACTTGTCTTTTGTGTCTTGAAACATTCGTTATTTCTTAAGTGAAAAAGTTGGAGGATAACAATGCGTTTTAAGTACAGATTCACCTTAAATGAACGACAATTTTCATCAAGAAATTTTAGTTTAAGCTACAGATTCCCTGTCAAAATATTAACGAAACTTTTCATCAAGCAAAATTTAGTTTTAAGGCAGAGATCCACCTTGTAATAATCAACGAAATTTTTCATCAAGAACAATTTTAAGTTTAAGCACAGATTCCCTGTTAAATAACGAAATTTTCATCAAGAAATTTTTCAGTTCTAAGCACAGATTCACCTGTAACAATAAATGGAAATTTTTCATCAAGAATTTTAGTTTAACAGAGATCAACCATGTAAAATCAACGAAATTTTTCATCAAGAAAATTTTAGTTTAAGCACATGATTCACCGTAAAATAAACGCAAATTTTCATCAGAAAATTTTAGTTTAAGCCGAGATTCACCTGTACAATCAACGAAATTTTCATCAAGAAAATTTTAGTTAAGCACAGATTCACTGTAACAATAAACAATTTTCATCAAGAAAAATTTTTAAGTTTAAGCAGAGATTCCACCCTGTAAATCAACCGAAATTTTCATCAAGAAATTTTAGTTTCAGCAAAGTTTTATTATATAAATATGCGTGAACTACACACGTCCGCGATGTTTGTAATCACCGAATTTAAAACATTACTGAACACCTCGAACCAACAAACACACATTTAAATGCTATTTCATAAAATACTCTCCTCTTGAGTTGTTGACGAAATATTACTTTCTGTTGATATCTGCCTCAAAAGGAACTTTTTGGAAGAGTAGTTATAATAGACATCTTCACTCACAAAAACACAAGAAAAATGAGTTAAAGTAAGGGAGACTATATATTGAAAACACTGATGCGGGCATTTAAAAGGGCATATAAATAATACGCGATTTTTCACTCTTGGAGAACCGGTCCATCATCAATAGCTAATCAATTGACAATAGTGAAACCTGATGTTGAAAAGTGTCTTAAAAGACATTAAAAAAATGAAAACTTTAAAGTTTTACTATGGCACGTGAAAAGAATGAAAGAAGACAGATGAAGAACAACTCCTTTATACTGAGAACAGAATCTTCATTTTATAACATCATTTCAAGACTTTTTTGAATCACGTGGCGGTTATGAAGAACTATCAAGACAAGACGGAAGGATTTGATATCATTGGTAGGAAGTGGATTCCAACTACTCTAAAAAAACATCTTTTTACGATATACACATTCTAAATCAAACCTCTAAAGCTTCTTCTTATATTGAATTACAAATGAAATAAAACTAAAGAAGCAGTGTTAATATTAAGAACAATGATCAATAACTGTCTTTCTCCTGATCTGTTCTTGCTCCCACCTTTACATCCACCCAAAATGTAATTCCAGAAAGAGTAAAACAATATATGAATATGAGAAGACCTTGGACATTAAAGTTTAAATTCCCAATGCCACTAACAGATAGATTCCTAAACTTTGAGAAAAAGAAACATCTTTCTATAATGTACTATGGATTAACCGGATACAAACAAAGTTCAAAATATTAAAAATTTTCAACAACTATAAAAATGAAGAAACACACATTGATCTTTTAATATTTTTCCTGTGTCGGAAAGCATTCACATCTACACATACATCAATAATTTATCAAGATTATCTCTTCTCAGCGTATTCATCGAACAGCAAAACAAATATATCTTGTAAGCCGATCGTCTTATTCATTTCATACAAAAGAAACGATTAGAACAACATTCAAAATATTCGTAGTAATCTAAATCCAGCTGTAACTTAACAATGCCCCTAACACCTGGTGAACCAAGGCCTTTCTTCTTTGAAGATCTATAATAAAATCTACTGAATGCCCATTGTGATATACGCTGATTTTTGAGTTATCCTTAAAAAGATAAATACTGCTCTCTTCTAATCCAAAAGAATCATTCTCACAAATAAATTCAAACCATTTCCTTGTGGCTTCTGTTATTATATCAAATCATCTGTTGGAGAAAACTATAATAAACTGAACATCTATCGTCGGAAAAAATGCTTCAGAAGAGTTTGTAAACACGATTACGAAAAGGGATTGTATAAGACTAACTAATAATGAAAAGAAACAACATGAACGATGGAAATTAACCAAGAAGAAAAATTAGAATTTAGACAAGAACAATATCTGTCATATTTGTGACGGAGGAAATTGAGGAGTTCAAAGTTAGGGATCATTGTCATCTTACTGGTAAATATACGAGGTCCCGGTCATTCCTGTCGTATCTTAATTATAAACTTACCTTCTCTTTCATTCCAGTTTTCTTTCACAACAGGCCCTCACTACGATACACATCTATTTATACCAATGAACTTTCAACACCAGGAATATTTCTGCCAATACCACAAACACAAGTCCAAAACGTATATTCTTCATTTGCAAAATGATATTCACAAACCTAATAACTCGTCATTAGGCTTTCTAGGATTCTTACAAGTTTAGTGGGAACACGCACTACCTGAGCACAAATCTAACTACCGGCTCATTATATCACACAGATCTTTCAAATTCTATTCTTTCTTCACAAGAGGAAATTCTAACATAAAGAGGAATATTCAGATTAAAGAGAGAATTTCAAAGTAAAGAGGCAAATTCTATATTCATGAGGAAATTAACTGAGAAATGTCTTACTGAAGAGTCGAAATTCCTAATTGGTAAAGGGAAAATTCAAACAATGAAATGAAATCTTAATAAGAGGAATTCTGCGATTATAGATGAAATTCTGTTAAAGAGTGGAATTCTAACATCGAGAGAGGACACATTCAAACAAGGAATGAAATTCAAGTAACGAGAAAATTCTACAACAGGAAGGGAAATTTATCCTTATCATGATTATATTGAATCATTTATCGAGCATAAAGAACACAACTTCCTCTCACACAAAGACAAGTTCTATAATAACCTTTAATGAAAAGGATTAAGTTGATAAGGAATTAACACCAAAGAAATTTGGAGAATATTTAAGATAAGGAACACTTGAGAATATCATCAATTTGTATCTAAAACAGATTTTTAATTGTAAGCCTGATGTTGTTTGAAGGCATTTAGATCCACTCGCTGTCATATAAATAATTGTTATGGTGTAGCATATGCCACTATTCAAGCTCCTGGTTTTAGCCTATGGAGTGCAATGTTGAAATGAAAAAAGATCATCTGATTTTAATCAGTGTGTAGATATGCTTCTTGATGCATTGAGAAAAGTTAAAGAGAGCGTGGAATATCACAATTAGTGTTCAAAAAGATATGCTAAATGCACAATAATAAATATCTTCAAATTATACAGAGTGAAAAGATCGTATAATTGTTATGTATTTTGCATGTCATAATTTGTATGGATGGGCAAGTGAATCTCCAATCTCTGCTTATGGTACATTAGACGTGGGCTGGAAGAAACAGGATTTATGAAAAGGCCTTTTGAATGAATATTGGTTTATTCGTTTCTGCAGGAGGAATTGAATGAGGAGGAAGAAGGTTTATTATTTTGAACGTTGATTTGAAGTACCAAGTAATCTTCATCAATAAGCATAAAGATCTCTTTTGGCTGTGAAAGAAAGAACGCCAAAGAAAGAATGGTTAAGGTCTGTGATTAGTCATAGAAGTTTTAATTTAAAGAAATCAAGCAGAAAAGTTATTAAAGCACTTTTATGATAAGAGACGGGATATGTTTTGCATGCAACGAGACTTAGGGAGCACAATATTTATACTGCTGGTTGGAAGGTACCAACTAATCATAGAGTTTCTAAAATTTAACACAGTCCTTGGCGCGAAAAAGTATATTAAAGTTAATAGCAGATATGAGAGGCAAATACAAAGTAACAACTTTCTGGAAAGGACTTTCTATAAATTAAAATGAATAATGCTTGTGAATATTGGAAAGACTATGGAAATGTTAGAGCAGGCAAAACATTCAGCATTCGCCGGAAATCTTGGAAAGAAGCTCTAGATGTGATAAATCAACCCCAAGTTTTGAGAAGAGAAGAAGGTTTTTTTCAGAGAACTTTTCTGCTATTCATATGAAAAGGAACAGTATTGGTAATGCGATAAACGCAAATTATATTGAACAGCAGTTCTTGATTATCAGATGATTGGATGTATGATTTTGTATCGATGCTTAAAGTAAAGGTATGGTGTAAAATAGTTTCATTGTTGTATATAGTGAACGTGATCTAGTTTTATCCTAGATATAAGAAACTGATGGTGTTTATAAGGATTACTGAAGAAAAATATTGGAGTATATGATCAAGTAATTTTAGTAAGAAGGCGAGTATTTTCAACAAAAGAATGAGAAAGGTCTATGGTATGTTTTACTAGGATGAGTTGGGTGGAAAGTAATCGAGTGAGTTTATGGATTGGAGAGCTAAAGGGCATATGTTATTAAGTATCGTGATCAGGATCCAGATTGATATAAAGAGTTAAAGGGAATACAGCAATATAATAAAGAATCATGAACTTTTTAGAACATTTTATCGAATTGTTTGATGCACCTAAGCCGAAGAAGAATACTAGGACATGAATACAATAGAGAGTATACCAAACATAACATATATATGGAAGAAGTAATGTAAAAGGCCTAAGAGCCTATTGATGATAAGAGCATTATTATTTTCGCATAATGGACATACAGGTGATTTCGTGGTTCAGCATATGGATATTGTATGAACAGATGTATAGAATAGATTGTGTTCATAATGGCAACAGTTTTAACAATGGGAGGATTGGGTTAGTGGGTTTTTAAGTGGCTACCGTTGTCCGAGTGCAGTGGTTTTTCACTAGATATTAAAGGGTTAAGATGCCAGTGATTGAATCGAAACTGAAAGAGTGGAGAGAAATGTCAGTCGTTGGGTATGATAATGGATAAAGCATATAGAATGTGGAAAAATATCAAATAAGTCTTATTGAAAATAACTAAAAAGAAAGGTAAATAAAACATAAGGCGAATCATTAAAACGAATGAAGTTGGAAGGATGTAAGAAGACATAATAATATCTTGAATGGACTGAAACTTCGATGGTTATCAATGAACAATGGAAAAACAATTTACTATATAATCTCAAAATGATATGGCTCAGGAGGTGGTCAGATGGATCATTAAGAGAATTATATCATTTCATAATGGCACAAAAGGGGTATCTTGAAAAATATAAAGATTCAAATGTTTTTATTTTTAAAATTTTTAGATGGGGATTATTGTGCAAAAGAAAATTAAACTATTGAAGGAATTTGAGAATGAACAAATCTTTATAGGTTCAATGATTGAGCTAAACAATATGCATTGTTATTGAAAATGAGTGTCCCTAGGCTTACAGGTTTCAGATATCTCTTCAGAATCACTGAACAAACCACATTACTACGTTGCTACTTGAACCAATCTTTATCTTGTCGCATTGGTTATTTGAATAGAATGCCCTAGGTTAAAAGGGGAGACAAACAAAATATCCTTGGGATAAAAAGGGGGTGTAATTTTAGGGGAAAAAAAAGTGAATCGCTTGAAAATCCCCATTCATTTACATGGGGAAAGGTGAGCCAGAATGCAGTATATCCATCCCTACTTCGACATATTATATTTTATTATATATTTTAACACGATACTACATATATATTTATATATTTTTACCCAATACTACATATATATTTATATATTTTACA
>CM068968.1:77118047-77143436 GCA_035128595.1 Eptatretus atami | reverse complement strand
TGAGCACTTTGTTGTACATACATCCTCTTGAGCGCCCTGTTTTTGCGCACTCTGCGGCGCCCTGTTTGAGCACACTCTGCGGTGCCCTGTTTGAGCACACTCTGCGGCGCCCTGTTTGAGTACACTCTGCGGCGCCCTGTTTGAGTACACTCTGCGGCGCCCTGTGAACACACTCTGCGGCGCCCTGTTTGAGCATTTTTGTTGTACATCCTCTGAGCGCCCTGTTTGAGCACACTCTGCGGCGCCCTGTTTTCGCGCACTCTGCGGTGCCTGTTTTCGCACACTCTTCGGTGCCCTGTTTTGCACGCTCTTTGGTGCCCTGTTTGAGCACTTTGTTGTACATCCTCTTGAGCACCCCTGTTTCCGCACTCTGCGCGCCTTGTTTGAGCACACTCTGTGGCGCCCTGTTTGAACACACTCTGCGGCGCCCTGTTTTCGCACACTCTGCGGCGCCCTGTTTGAGCACACTCTGCGGCGCCCTGTTTGAGCACACTCTACGGCGCTCTGTTTGAGCACACTCTGCGGCGCCCTGTTTGAACACACTGCGGCGCCCTGTTTGAGCACACTCTGCGGCGCCCTGTTTGAGAACACTCTGCGCGCTCTGTTTGAGCACACTCTGCGGCGCTCTGTTTGAGCACACTCTGCGGCGCCCTGTTTGAGCACACTCTGCGGCACCTCTGTTGAGCACACTCTGCGGCGCCCTGTTTGAGCACACTCTGCGGCACTCTGTTTGAGCACACTCTGCGGCGCCCTGTTTTGAGCACACTCTGCGGCACTCGTTGAGCTACACTCGCGGGCCTGTTTCGCACACTCTGCGGGTGCCCTGTTTGAGCACTTTGTTGTACATCCTCTTGAGCGCCCTGTTTTCACGCACTCTGCGGCGCCCTGTTTTCGCACACTCTGCGGCGCCCTGTTTTCGCACACTCTGCGGTGCCCTGTTTTCACACACTCTGCGGTGCCCTGTTTTCACACACTCTGCGGTGCCCTGTTTTCGCACACTCTTCGGAGCCCTGTTTTCGCACACTCTGCAGTGCCCTGTTTGAGCACTTTGTTGTACATACATCCTCTTGAGCGCCCTGTTTTTGCGCACTCTGCGGCGCCCTGTTTGAGCACACTCTGCGGTGCCCTGTTTGAGCACACTCTGCGGCGCCCGTTTGAGTACACTCTGCGGCGCCCTGTTTGAGTACACTCTGCGGCGCCCTGTTTGAGTACACTCTGCGGCGCCCTGTTTGAACACACTCTGCGGCGCCCTGTTTGAGCATTTTGTTGTACATCCTCTTGAGCGCCCTGTTTGAGCACACTCTGCGGCGCCCTGTTTTCGCGCACTCTGCGGTGCCCTGTTTTCGCACACTCTTCGGTGCCCTGTTTTGCACGCTCTTTGGTGCCCTGTTTGAGCACTTTGTTGTACATCCTCTTGAGCACCCTGTTTCGCGCACTCTGCGGCGCCTTGTTTGAGCACACTCTGTGCGCCCTGTTTGAACACACTCTGCGGCGCCCTGTTTTTCGCACACTCGCGGCGCCCTGTTTGAGCACACTCTGCGGCGCCCTGTTTGAGCACACTCTTACGGCGCTCTGTTTGAGCACACTCTGCGGCGCCCTGTTTGAACACACTGCGGCGCCCTGTTTGAGCACACTCTGCGGCGCCCTGTTTGAGAACAACCTCTGCGGCGCCCTGTTTGAGCACACTCTGCGGCGCTCTGTTTGAGCACACTCTGCGGCGCCCTGTTTGAGCACTTTGTTGTACATCCTCTTGAGTGCCCTGTTTTCGAGCACTACGCGGCACCATTTCGCAGTGAGGAATTTGAAGGTTTTCAACTTTCTACACAGAAGACTCAATCAGTATAACTGTTACGACATGCCAAGGGGATGGATCATGAGAGTAATAAGAACTTACGTGAAGATGATATCGTAGATTGCATGAACTGTGACAATGAACCTCCTGTGGCATAAGCGATGACAGACATGATTATAACTATGGTAATGAAGTCCACTTAAGAGGACAGTGGCGATAGTGATGGTGATGGTGATGTCCCACACGAAAAAATCAACATGGATGTGGGGATTCGACTGGCAAATTGATTCATTAGTCTGTGAAACAGGAGAGTTCCATCACCCACCAATATATTGGAGTCTGTACAGGATTCAAGGAAAAATCTAAACATTGTGAGTGACCCAAGTGAAACTCTAAGATTTGGCACTCCCTAAGGCAGTGGGGTGTTTCTCGCTTCCATCATCTGAAACTGCTAGCTCAAAGGGTGCCGGTTTTTAGAGGTTTCATTGTACCCTTTAAGTTGAGTTTCATGAGATGTTTAAATTCATTGAGTTGATTGAGAGTGTTTTTATTTTCAGATTTTGTTGTGGAAGTTCTGAAGGTGGAATCTGAGTTTGTGGATGATTCAACATCTCAAGACAAAGGTCTGAACCACAACAACATTCTGCTTGCGCCAATGAGACGATGATCATGATGGTCCACCTTACGGGAGGTTGTTGTCTTCATTTATGCTGTTGGACTTATATTTAGGCCATCTAGTGATGGAAACACTCAAACGGCCATGTAGTAAATGGATTACTCATCTCATTGATTTACTGATGGGGTTTTTTTCTGCACTTTGAAATGTCACAACTTTCATGTCAATGTTCAGGGTAATGATGCACACACTTGACAATTGTGACAGAAGCAGTTGGATACCAATCCCCACTGATCACATCCTCCATTCAATGAGGTATCAACATGCACTCCCAGTTATGGAGGTTATGTAAAGGCATGACCGGCTGACTGTTTGTTTTTACAGATTTTGATCGGAAGCTGAAGGTCGATCCTGAGCTTATTGATCGTCCCATTAAAGGTGTGTCTGTTTGCTATTTCTAGTGCCAGCGGAGCAGCAGTGCCAAAATGCATGATGAGATATCTATTTTATTTATCTATCTTTGTTCTCTCCGTGAAGTTGTATGTTTTAGCGTCGACTGTTCATGATTTCTCCCATTTGCACTGCTGAACCTTACCACACTCACTGATACACTTTTGTATTTATTCGTAAGCAGCCTCTGACTCAAGACCCGATGATCTTAAGCCAGCCACCCTCACCGTTAAGCAAACACCAGGCTAACTGAGACACTTGTCCTTCCACAATTCTGTTCTGTGTTGGGGAGCATCCGATTTTTGTCGATCCACCGTTTTTCCCTTCAATTAATCTGGTCTATTGATCCATTTTCCCCTGTCGTTCCAGTCTTCCGTGAGCCCTGATACCTGCATTGAAACCAGAGTTGGCGTCAAAGCCACCCAATGCTCGCCTGTTAAAATATTTATCGTTTTTAAAAGACTAGTCTAATCATATTTTTTTATAAAGCATTGCAGTGAAGTCTGATCCAAATAATTTTAAAGCAATATATGTATTTGTATATTGTAATCAGTAAAAAATAGTGTGGTAGATAAAAACATTACAAAGGAAATAACTTGCACCAAAAACTTTAACATTTTCACGCTGACGCTGACGCTCACGCCGAGGGTATCGCTATAGCTCTCTGTTCTTCGAACAGGCGAGCTAAAAAATGTGTCGGGTTTCACTTTCTACATATTTCCTCCAGACATTTATTGTTGGGTACAATTACAGTAAAGAGGTCTCAACGTATAATTACGGAACAGAGGTCCTAAGTCTCAAACAAGAGGACAGGACAGTATTTGTGGACAAATGTCGGGCATTCAGTACTGTCTGGCATCCTGTTTTGCTTACCACGGTTGCTACTTCTGTTTTCTGATGTAGTGCATGACTGTGGGTGGCATCATTTGCTCAGGGCATGTCTGTGCTGCTCATACAATGCCCCCTGTTTGTTAGAGTTGGAATTTGGCCAGGGAGCTGGCAGTAGCTTACCTACTGTCCATGGAGTACACCATGGGATCTTTAACAGCCACCAACTAATGCCGGCAGATGAGATGCCCAGTTGAACGTCCGTATGATGAAATGGCACATACATTGACGACGTAGCCTGCCTTCAAAATTCCCAGATGAAAATTTTCACCTTTTGTTGCCTTGTAGCCTGGAATGAAATTGCATTAAATCAGACTTTCTCCACCTTTATTTACACATCGTTGCCCACAACTTCCAAGTGGAAAACAGATTCTACAAATTTCAGAAAATTAATTAAAAATGCAAAACTAGAATATCTTGGTTGGATCAGTTTCCACCCCCCCTGAGTTAATACTTCGTGGAAACACCTTTGCCTGCAATTACAGCTGCGAGTCTGTTGGGATAGAGCTCCTCTCTCTCTCCCTCCCCTCCCTTCTCTCTCTCCCTCCCCTCCCCTCCTTTGTCTCTCCTTCTCTCCCTCCCCCTCCTCCTCTCCTCCCTCTTTCTCCCCCTGCAGTGAGCACCTCAAATTCTGAATGTTTTTTTTCAACATCTTCACTTATTTTTCATTGTTCATAATTAAATTGAAATTCTGGTGAGTTAAAGCAGAATAAAATGTGTTTCATTTGGCAAACTACGAATGCATTGAGGCTGAGACTTTTTTTATTTTTTTTTTTCGGATCGAAGCGGATATATTCTTATTTTGAGTTATTTCATCGGATTGTGTTTAATCACCATCTTTTCTTTTGTTTTCTTTGGATCAACTCGTTTATCCCTTTCTTTCCTGTAATTAACTGATGTCACACGGTTTGCAGGTGAAGCTCCTCTGATGAAGCTTGAAACCTTCCAGAGTAACTCTCTTCAGTGCTCCCAGAATGCTTTGAGCAATGAGCATGTAAAGCAGGAACCATGTGATCCTCCTCCTGTGGAGCCGAGCAAAGCTGATCAGCTGCTAGAAGGTAAGTTGAGTTACGCAGAGAACACACCTTGCTGTGTTTACTTCTTTTGTGTGTTATTTTTACAAAGAAATTATTTTGTTCCAGTCCTTGTAGAATTGCAGCTGAATTAAAAGTGTGTGCACCCAAGTGGGCCTTTTGATGTTAACTCAACAGGATAATATCGGTTGCATTTGAAACGTTTCATGTATTTTTTTTCTCAAGATTCATTGGACGCCTGAAGCTAAAGTTTGAAAAGTCTCCATTTCACCAATACACTCTGTGGAAATAGCATTGCAAAAACCAAATCAATTGAGATTACCGGGACTTGACAAGTTTGAAAGACAAGTTTATCACTATAATCAATCTCATCACGTGTTACAGTATATGCATTCAAGACCTGGACCACAATGGAGTAAATCTAGAGCTTTTCTTGAACATCTAAGGTCAGTTTTTGTTGGGGTAGAAGTAAAAATCATTTCTTGGATTGTGTCCCGTGTTCTCTGTAATCCTGTGCTCAATATGTTGTTTTTGAATCATTGCAGGCCGCTATGTTCGTTAAGCTTAAGCTGTGCCTGCCACTGAAGCTGAGTAATATGGGCTTATCACTTTCTCATCACAGACAGGTCGGTGGTCTCTCTGTCTTTTACCTCCTCATTTCTGGACTTGCACTCTTTACTCTTTCCGTGCTTTATCTCCCTCAGATTTCTGGAGGGAACATGTGGTCCACCATCAACCATCTTCTGGTGAAACTCCCAAAATCCAGGGTCACTGCTCATCTCCACTAATTTGTTCCTGTTGTTTTTTTTCCCCACCTGTGAAACCAACTTCCACATTCTCTTCAATCCTATTCTTCCTCCCAGATCTCTAAGACAGCTGTTCACCACCATCTCAGATCATCCCCCAAGCCAAACTCTTTTCTCACCCCCCACCTCCATAAACCCAGCATCACCCCCAAACCCAACCCCTTACAAATTTCCAATCTTTCCTTCCATAGTGTTTGCTTCTGTATTCATCTTGTCCCCCACATGTGTCCTCCCCTACCCCTCATTCCTCCTCACCATTATTTGTCAAAGTCTCCGATATTTTATCCTTCAACCCTGCTTTTGGTGTTTCCCCCCCCTCCTTCTACTGTTCCTTTTGTTCTGTTGCATCCTCACCCCCTATTCTGTTATTGCTCTTCCACAAGTCTTGACTTTGTATACAATAAATAAACAGCTTCAACACCTGGAATGCAACTTTTAATCCAGCTAAGTCCTGAATGCTCACAACACTGCATGAAAAGTAAAAACAGCTAACTCTATTATTAGACCCCGTTGTACTTAGTCCGAAACGGGGGCTTATTGATTTGGTCTCGGTGTGTGTGTGTGTGTGCGCGCGCGTGCATCCGCAACCATATATCGGACATGTATGGACCGATTTTATTCATACTTGGCATAAACACAACACATCATCGTATACATATGCATATCATTTTGTTTCGCGATGTGATCAAACATGGCCGACTGACGGCCATTTTAGTTGTAAAAACAACCGATGTTTAACACGTCCTCAACCATTTCTCGGACATGCATGTACTGATGTTGTCAAAACTTGGCACACAGTGAATGAATGATGGCCTACATAAGCACGTCGTGTTGTTTCGAGATCATATCCAAGATGGCCGACTGGTGGCCATTTTGTTACTTAAACGTGTCCCCAACCGTATCCAATTTTGTTCAAACTTGGCACAAGCACAGCACACGATGGCATACACGTGCCCCTCACTTTATTTTGCAATCTGATCAAAGATGGCCGACTGGTAGACTGGCAGCCATGTTAGTTGTAAATAAATATGGGCTAGCCTTTTAACTCTGTGCAGCAAATTTACTGAAACAACGGGGGCTTCGACATTTTATGTCTTTTTTTTTCCTTGTTTACTTTGAGGATTTAACCTTTGAAAGAGGTTTATACTTCAGAAATCAGTGGGTCTTGCCATTCATGATGGCATGTTCATGAGAGGCTAAATTTCCAGGCAATTCTCTAATCAATCAGGTGTAAGTTTACTGGGCATTCTTGAACAGGCCCAGTCCGACCTAGGTGTGGTAGTTCTCACTGAAAACAAAACCTTTGCAGAGCACGGCGGAGTATTGTTCTCTCTGGTGGACTGTTAAACCTTTGCCCTAGCTCACTTTTGTGGATATTGTGGAGACAAAAGGCTTGAAAATCATGAGTTGAGGCACAAAATCTGCTCTTGCTGAGGGCAGGTTGGTGGAAATTTGATCTTATACCTTCTCTCATCAAGACCTGCTCTCCCCTCTGGGTTTCCCCATCAGCCGACTGCCTCTCATTTCTCCTATCAGACTGAAAGATTATACATCTGGAATCACTTTGTGAAGAGGATTAAAGGGAGACCTTACAAAATATAAATAAGGAACGCACATTATACATTTCCATCCGCTGCCCAGGATAATAATAACCTCTTGTAAGGTAGTTTGTGTTTACTCAGTCACCGTCAGACCCACTTCAAAACAGAAAATTTTACATTTTTTTTGAATCCTTAATATGGAACTTCTCCATAGAGTGGAAGACAGAAATATGGCAAATGGTTAATTTAATTTGAGTGAAATATTTGTTAATTTTGGTGAATTTTGAATGCTTTTTCTGATTTGTCTTTCCAGTGAATCAAATGAAACTGGTTTCTTGTTCCAACTGTTCCCAATTGTTCTGCTCAGAAGTTTTCAATCGTCGCATGACGCAAACTCTTGATGAAGAAACTGACACATTTAGCAGCGTGTCTGACAACCGCAGTTGTAAAAGCTGCACAGAGACCCTCAAGAATACCCAAGGAAGTGAAAGACCATACAACTGCTCTGTGTGCAAGAAATCATTTACCATGTTGTCTTCTTTGAAACGACATCAAAGTATACACACAGGAGAGAAGCCATACAAGTGTTCTGTGTGTCATAAGGCCTTTGTTCGTTCATCGCATTTGCATGAACATCAAAGAACACACACAGGAGAGAAGCCCTATAAGTGTTCTGTTTGCAACAAGAATTTTTCTTCCTCATATTTAGGTGAACATAAAAAATTGCACAGTCGAGAAAAGCCGTACAAGTGTTCTGTTTGCAGCAAAGATTTTGTTTCTTCATCACATTTGCATCAGCATGAAAAAATACACACGGGAGAGAAGCCACACAAGTGTTCTGTGTGTCTTAAGGCCTTTGTTTGTTCATGGCATTTGCATGAACATCAAAGAATACACACGGGGGAGAAGCCCTACAAGTGTTCTGTGTGCTTTAAAACCTTTCGTCACTTCAATTCCTTGAAGGTTCATCAAAGAACGCATACGGGAGAACAGCCATACAAGTGTTCTGTTTGCAACAAGGATTTTGTTTATTCCTCAACAATGAAAAGACATGAAAGAATTCACACAAGAGAGAAAATATCACCTCACGCTGACACAGGTTTGCACACCGAAGCAAAACCCAGTAGAGATAACACCTAACCCCAAAACTATCACAAACAAATCTGCAGTTGAACAGCATGGGTTTAAAAGACGTCAGCTCATCCACAGAGAAGGAGACCATCCTCCGTTGCAAAGCATATTCCATGCATGAAGTATTGGGGGTACACAGAAAAGGACAACGTTTCCAGGAGCAACTAAAAACGTCATAACTACAGTATCTTCAAGATCTGAAAAAGATCACTGCGGTCACAAAAAAACCCACAAATGCCAATCCAATGTCCCAATAAAGGAAATAACTCCTGAAGACAGACAACAAGCAACTAAAGATCAGAGAGCAAGTACAAATATTTTGAAAACACTGTGAGTACAAATACATTGGGAGGCAAACTATACATTGTATGACCTTCCCACAGTTCAGACTTTAAAATAAAAGATGTTCTCAGTACATTGTGGTGAAGGTGCACAACTGATGGAAGGGCAGAAGATGTGTCAGCCGCACAGAAGGAGCTGGAACCACAAGCTTTTCAAGGAGCAAGACCAGATACAACAAACATGATGCACAAAGTGGAGTTTTACCATCCATTCATTGAATCTAAATTGACAAAATCATCATAAAGGCACCAGGGTCATTTCCACAGGCATTCACCAAATTAAAAATGTTTTGTATCCTCTTTTCTTTTCCACATCCCCTCGTTTTACAACCAGACGTGAACTCCACATTTTTAGCTTATCTGGAATAATTCCAGATAAGGTATTGTCATCGCGCACCGTCCGTCCGTCCGACAGATTTCAACTTCTCCGGCTAAACGGCTGGGCCGATCCGGCTGAAACTTCGCAGCAACATTCCTCTCCTGACTCTCTCCTGACTTGAAGTCCGTCAAAATGGCTGACTTAGTAAATTTCTTCAAAAATCTTCTCCAGACCCACCAGTCAGAATGCTACAAAATTTGGGTTACAGCATTAGGCCAGGGTAGGGATATTAAATTGCGGAGGTCATGCTGATCACGTGACAGGAAATGTGTCAAAATGGCGGTCACACAAATTCCTTCCAAATTCGCCTTCTCCAGACCCACCAGTCAGTATGCCACCAAATTTGGGTTACAACATTACGGTAGGGATGTTAAATTGCCGGTCATGCCAATCACTTGACCGGAAGTGTGTTAAAATGGCCGACTTGGTCAATTTTTGGGAAAATCACATTAATGCCTTCTTATCCAAACCATCAGGCAGAATGCTACCAAACTTGGGATACAGCATTAGGACACGGTCCAGAGGTTAAATTGTGGAGACCATGCTGATCACCTGATCACCTGACCAGAACTGTGTCAAAATGGCGGTCACACAAATTCCTTCCAAAATCTTTTTCTCTCGACCCACCAGTTGTTGCTGCTAAATTTGGGTTGCAACATCAGGCCGGGGTAGGGATCTTAATTAAATTGTGGAAGTCATGCCGATCACATGACCGGAAGTGTGTCAAAATGGCTGACTTGGTCAACTTTTGGGAAAAATCACATTGATTCCTTTTAAAATCTTCTTCTCCAGACGCACCCATCACAATGCTACCAAATTTGGGTTATAACATTAGGCCAGGGCCCAGAAAAGCTACAAGTCCAGTGGTCCTATTTTTATATCTGGGATCCTTTAATTGTTATCTTAATTAACTTGTTTAAATTTTATGCCAGAGGTTCGGTCCTTATTCAGGTCTTTATCAGCTTCAGCTTGTTGAAACCCCTCACATCGTCTACAGTGGACACAGGGTGACCCATTACAATTTGATTCAGTGTCACCATGTGGAATGCATATTTTGTGGTCAAGTAGAGGTCGGCTGCACAACTTTGACATGGACAGTGTATTTTTGTTTAAGCACTTAACTATAATCGTTTTGAACTGTGGAAATTCCTGCGGTGTGACACTGTTTATGAAACCTGACAACTCAGAGTGATGATCACTTGTGTGCTTCAGTTTTGCTCCAACAAAATGGGATCAACCTTTAAGGATATAACACTGGGTGGCAGATGGTTGAAAACACTTTGAATACATCTTGATTGTTTTTGTTTTTTCATGTTTTTGATAATTGTGTCCATAAATGTTTTACAACAGTTTTCTGCCTCATTTCCATTTCTATCTTACCTGGACTTTAGTCAAGTGAGCGTATGCGATTGAGCAGTGTCCGTAGGTGGGTGAGTGAGTCAGTCAGTCCATTAACACGTCATTATTGCTTGAACCAAACACACAATTTTGATGAAACTTGGCCACAAGCTTCGTATCTGAAGTCTAATGAAGGTGTATTGACCGCATCAAAATTTGTGCTCACTCATTGGATGTACGGGGGGGTTTCCAACACCCCAAAAATAGGTATTTGCTCTCTTCTCCGAAACTACACACATGACTGATGAAACTTCACCACAACCTTCATCACCCTGATGTACCAAAGTTTGTTCACGCCATTATAAAATTCAGGGTCTCGGGTGGTTTGCGGGGAGTTTGATTGACTGCTGCTCCTGATCCAGTAGAGCTTCAGGACAGACGGTCCTATTTTACTTTGACTCTACGATAAAGTGCACATCCATCCTCAATGTTGGAAGTTCCACATTTCTTAGCAACATTTGTTCCAACTTTGAAAGGTTAGGTCCGAGCAAGTGGAGGACAATGTTATGAGATTTTGGTGAAGAGCTGGATCCGAATCCGGATACGAGGATTTTTAAAGTGATTCTTCACCATTGGGAGACAGGGTCAAAAAACAGATAAAGCATGATATCTCAGAGTTGTGGATGGTTCGGACGAAACTTGGTGGACAGATTGGGTGTGTGACAAAGAAGAATTGAATCCGTTTTGGTGGATACAAATCCGGATCTCATAATTTTTAAAGTAATTCTTCGATCACCGTTGACAGTTATGGCCAAAAAACATATATAGCACGATATCGCAAAAAGTTATGTATGAGTTATGACGAAACTTGGTGGACAGGTTTGGTGTGTGACAAAGACGGATTGATTAGATTTTGGTGAACATCTGAATCCGAATTCGGGAAGGAGAGTTTTTAATCTCTTAAGTGATTCGATCACCATTGAGATTAGATCACCATGTAGCATTATACTTCAAAAAGTTGTGGACGAGTTATGACAAAACTGAGCGGATGAATTGGTTAGGTGACTAGAACAAGCCGATTAGATTTTGGGACAGGTCCGGATCCAGATCCGGCCTATCAGTGGGACACGAAGCCTGGTATTCGCTTTACGGTCAAGATAGCTGGCTTAAGGTCTTGAGTTTGAGCCCCTTTACCATTGAATTAATACGAGGTGGGGTTGACAGTTGATCAGCTGCATAGCTGCGTCCCCAGAAATTGATTGCAAACCTGCAGCCACAGGCTTCACACGATAGCTAGCTAGTGGGATACAAAAAGTAAACTGTTCAGCTTGGCGGAGGTATGCGCTCTACCAAATGCCGTTCGAGTTGAAAAGTGCATTTCATACTTTAATTGTTACTTCTACTTTTCATCCTAATTGTTCAACATCTAAAACATGCAAAACCCCTTCCCCAAAATGCACTGTCCATATCTATATTTTAAGGGAGATGCTTTTCCGTCTGTATGTGTGTCTGTGTTGCCATATGTTTTTCAGAGATGTCCAACCGGATATTCTTCAAACTTTCAATGATTCATCTGCAAGTGCTAAGGGAGTGTTTTAGTGAAAAAAAGTTGGATTTTTTTTTTAATTGTTCAATAGTGCCTAAGCCTTTGTAGTTACGTAAAAGGTGATATCAAATGATCCCAGACCCAATACCTTAGTGGGTGTAGGGAAGTGTTTTAGGCACCCTCAAAAAATAGAAAAAAAACAAAATTTGATTTCTTCAAAATGCCAACAGGATTAAAACGGCACCGAGCAATGCCGGGTACCCCTGGTAGTCTATAATAATAAATGTCATTCTTTCTTTGGTCGGTCATTGTGTCTCCTCCATAACTCCAAAACCATGAAACCTAGCAGCTTGAAACTTTGCACGTATGCTAAGGGAACTCCAAGGAAGAGCATGGGTGAAAATTGGGTGTTTGGGTTAATTAGAGCACCCCTTTTGAAGATAATTAACGGCATTATTTAATTATCCTTTATCAAGGCTCCATCCTTGGTTCACCCCTTTGTCAACCCGCTCTCTCGCTGGTCTTAATTTGCCATTTTTTTGACTTGCTCAACAATGCCTTGACTTGGAACAGGGCACAACAGTTTTGTAATGATAAAGTGCTCAAAGTTTGTTTTTTTCTTCACTTTTCTCACTCATATCATCGAATGCCTGACCGTCCTTCATACGTATTAATCGCTGGATACATCGCAATGCTTATAAACACCCAGAGATGCCAGTGTTCGTGCCTTTATTTAATTTTGGCACATGAGATAAGCTGTTTAATCTCTTAACCTGTGCCAAATTTCAAAATTTAAACTGCGGAATTGACCTTAGCAGCAGTTCCAACTCTTAAAAAAAAGTGTTCATTTGTTCATTTTGCACATTGTTTAGCACTCCAGGTGTCTCCGGGTGGTGTTTAATATGCCCGATCTGTGATTGCTATAAATCGTTTGCCATGCTTTCCGTTCCTTATCAACCATTTTGTTGGAGTGCTTGCTTGAGCATTTACAGCCACTTGGCGAGTGCTCTACAAGCTGCTTGAATGTTCGTTTGCAAGCATAGCGATACACGGTAAAAGTACCGGCACTGTCACTCTGCACTCTCTCTGCTAAACACAATCAAAAATACATTGATCGACTTACAAAGTTCAGACCCCACCTGCCTGTGTTGCACCCTGCAGTGTCGCGTGGTCAAGCCTGCCGTTCCTTATCAATGGATGGAGGGAAGGATAGGATGGAGGGAAGGGATCGATGGATGGACTCCTCCTCCCCCGCCTTCCCTCCTCTCCCCACCTTCACCACCCTTCATTCCTCATAATTCTACCCCCCCCCCCCGTCATTACTATCCCTCCCCCGTCCTCGACCCCTGCTCGCCGTGCTGTTCAGCTTGGGGCTGTTCGATCAGACGCAGGAAGACGATTCATCGTTTCCCTCATGATAAAAAGGGAAAAGTATGGGAAGTAAAAGTTTGTCGCGCGGAATGGAGAGCCAACAACAACTCATTTCTGTGTGTGGTGAGTGAAGAATAATTATGTTGCTGTTTTTTTGTTTGTTTATTTTTTGTGTCCCTTGTTGATGCTCATATCACAAGCTAACACACAGAACATGTAACAAAGGGAGAAGGAGACAAGGGGTTGAGAGGGAAGCACAAACACAGTAGGGAACAGAGACATTAGGAGATCTGTGGAAGGGAGAGGGATGGGGAGGGGTAAACAAGATGGACACTACAGGGACTTTCAGAAGAATCAGAAACTCACCACACACACAAATGAGAGAATTTGAATGGAATGGGTTTGGGGTGGATTAACGGGGGGAAGAAAATATGGTTTTGGATGGGGGAATATATGAGATGGTGGTGAACAGCTGTTTTGAAGACCTTGAGGGACGAGGACTCACACGTGAACGGTGCTTATCCTGAGCTTATTGATCGTCCCATTAAAGGTGTGTCGTTTGCTATTTCAGTGCCAGCGGAGCACAGTGCCAAAATGCATGATGAGATATCTAATTTTATTTTATCTATCTTTTGTTCTCTCGCTGAAGTTGTATGTTTTAGCGTCGACTGTTCATGATTTCTCCATTTGCACTGCTGAACCTTACACACTCACTGATACACTTTTGTATTTATTCGTAGCAGCCTCTGACTCAAGACCCGATGATCTTAAGCCAGCCACCCTCACCGTTAAGCAAACACCAGGCTAACTGAGACACTTGTCCTTCCACAATTCTGTTCTGTGTTGGGGAGCATCGATTTTTTGTCGATCCACCCGTTTTTCCCTTCAATTAATCTGGTCTCTATTGATCCATTTTCCCCTGTCGTTCCAGTCTTCCGTGAGCCCTGATACCTGCATTGAAACCAGAGTTGGCGTCAAAGCACCCAATGCTCGCCTGTTAAAAATATTTATCGTTTTTAAAAGACTAGTCTAATCATATTTTTTTATAAAGCATTGCAGTGAAGTCTGATCCAAATAATTTTAAAGCAATATATGTATTTTGTATATTGTAATCAGTAAAAAATAGTGTGGTAGATAAAAACATTACAAAGGAAATAACTTGCACAAAAACTTTAACATTTTCACGCTGACGCTGACGCTCACAGCCGAGGGTATCGCTATGGCTCTCTGTTCTTCGAACAGGCGAGCTAAAAAATGTGTCGGGTTTCACTTTCTACATATTTCCTCCAGACATTTATTGTTGGGTACAATTACAGTAAAGAGGTCTCAACGTATAATTACGGAACAGAGGTCCTAAGTCTCAAACAAGAGGACAGGACAGTATTTGTGGACAAATGTCGGGCATTCAGTACTGTCTGGCATCCTGTTTTGCTTACCACGGTTGCTACTTCTGTTTTCTGATGTAGTGCATGACTGTGGGTGGCATCATTTGCTCAGGGCATGTCTGTGCTGCTCATACAATGCCCCTGTTTGTTAGAGTTGGATTTGGCCAGGGAGCTGGCAGTAGCTTACCTACTGTCCATGGAGTACACCATGGGATCTTTAACAGCCACCAACTAATGCCGGCAGATGAGATGCCCAGTTGAACGTCCGTATGATGAAATGGCACATACATTGACGACGTAGCCTGCCTTCAAAAATTCCCAGATGAAAATTTTCACCTTTGTTGCCTTGTAGCCTGGAATGAAATTGGCATTAAATCAGACTTTCTCCACCTTTATTTACACATCGTTGCCACAACTTCCAAGTGGAAACAGATTCTACAAATTTCAGAAAATTAATTAAAAATGCAAAACTAGAAATTCTTGGTTGGATCAGTTTCCACCCCCCCTGAGTTAATACTTCGTGGAAACACCTTTGCCTGCAATTACAGCTGCGAGTCTGTTGGGATAGAGCTCCTTCTCTCTCTCCCTCCCTCCCTTCTCTCTCTCCTCCCCTCCTTCTCTCTCCCTCCCCTCCTTTGTCTCTCCTCTCTCTCCTCCCCCTCCTCCTCTCTCTCCCTCTTTCTCCCCTGCTGCAGTGAGCACCTCAAATTCTGGAATGTTTTTTTTCAACATCTTCACTTATTTTTCATTGTTCATAATTAAATGAAATTCTGGTGAGTTAAAGCAGAATAAAATGTGTTTCATTTGGCAAACTACGAATGCATTGAGGCTGAGACTTTTTTTTATTTTTTTTTTTTCGATCGAAGCGGATATATTCTTATTTTGAGTTATTTCATCGGATTGTGTTTAATCACCATCTTTTCTTTTGTTTTCTTTGGATCAACTCGTTTATCCTTTCTTTCCTGTAATTAACTGATGTCACACGGTTTGCAGGTGAAGCTCCTCTGATGAAGCTTGAACCTTCCAGAGTAACTCTCTTCAGTGCTCCAGAATGCTTTGAGCAATGAGCATGTAAAGCAGGAACATGTGATCCTCCTCCTGTGGAGCCGAGCAAAGCTGATCAGCTGCTAGAAGGTAAGTTGAGTTACGCAGAGACACACCTTGCTGTGTTTACTTCTTTTGTGTGTTATTTTTACAAGAAATTATTTTGTTCCAGTCCTTGTAGAATTGCAGCTGAATTAAAAGTGTGTGCACCCAAGTGGGCCTTTTGATGTTAACTCAACAGGATAATATCGGTTGCATTTGAAACGTTTCATGTATTTTTTTTCTCAAGATCATTGGACGCCTGAAGCTAAAGTTTGAAAAGTCTCCATTTCACCAATACACTCTGTGGAAATAGCATTGCAAAAAACCAAATCAATTGAGATTACCGGGACTTGACAGTTTGAAAGACAAGTTTATCACTATAATCAATCTCATCACGTGTTACAGTATATGCATTCAAGACCTGGACCACAATGGAGTAAATCTAGAGCTTTTCTTGAACATCTAAGGTCAGTTTTTGTTGGGGTAGAAGTAAAAATCATTTCTTGGATTGTGTCCCGTGTTCTCTGTAATCCTGTGCTCAATATGTTGTTTTTTGAATCATTGCAGGCCGCTATGTTCGTTAAGCTTAAGCTGTGCCTGCCACTGAAGCTGAGTAATATGGGCTTATCACTTTCTCATCACAGACAGGTCGGTGGTCTCTCTGTCTTTTACTCCTCATTTCTGGACTTGCACTCTTTACTCTTTCCGTGCTTTATCTCCTCAGATTTCTGGAGGGAACATGTGGTCCACCATCACCATCTTCTGGTGAAACTCCCAAAATCCAGGGTCACTGCTCATCTCCACTAATTTGTTCCTGTTGTTTTTTTTCCCCACCTGTGAAACAACTTCCACATTCTCTTCAATCCTATTCTTCCTCCCAGATCTCTAAGACAGCTGTTCACCACCATCTCAGATCATCCCCAAGCCAAACTCTTTTCTCACCCCCACCTCCATAAACCCAGCATCACCCCCAAACCAACCCCTTACAAATTTCCAATCTTTCCTTCCATAGTGTTTGCTTCTGTATTCATCTTGTCCCCACATGTGTCCTCCCTACCCTCATTCCTCCTCACCATTATTTGTCAAAGTCCCCGATATTTTATCCTTCAACCCTGCTTTTGGTGTTTCCCCCCCCTCCTTCTACTGTTCCTTTGTTCTGTTGCATCCTCACCCCCTATTCTGTTATTGCTCTTCCACAAGTCTTGACTTTGTATACAATAAAAAACAGCTTCAACACCTGGAATGCAACTTTAATCCAGCTAAGTCCTGAATGCTCACAACACTGCATGAAAAGTAAAAACAGCTAACTCTATTATTAGACCCGTTGAACTTAGTCCGAAACGGGGGCTTATTGATTTGGTCTCGGTGTGTGTGTGTGGCGCGCGTGTGCATCCGCACCATATATCGGACATGTATGGACCGATTTTATTCATACTTGGCATAAACACAACACATCATCGTATACATATGCATATCATTTTGTTTTCGCGATGTGATCAAACATGGCCGACTGACGGCCATTTTAGTTGTAAAACAACCGATGTTTAACACGTCCTCAACCATTTCTCGGACATGCATGTACTGATGTTGTCAAAACTTGGCACACAGTGAATGAATGATGGCCTACATAAGCACGTCGTGTTGTTTCGAGATCATATCCAAGATGGCCGACTGGTGGCCTTTTGTTACTTAAACGTGTCCCCAACCGTATCCAATTTTGTTCAAACTTGGCACAAGCACAGCACACGATGGCATACACGTGCCCCCTACTTTATTTTGCAATCTGATCAAAGATGGCCGACTGGTAGACTGGCAGCCATGTTAGTTGTAAATAAATATGGGCTAGCCTTTTAACTCTGTGCAGCAAATTTACCTGAAACAACGGGGGCTTCGACATTTTATGTCTTTTTTTTCCTTGTTTACTTTGAGGATTTAACCTTTGAAAGAGGTTTATACTTCAGAAATCAGTGGGTCTTGCCATTCATGATGGCATGTTCATGAGAGGCTAAATTTCCAGGCAATTCTCTAATCAATCAGGTGTAAGTTTACTGGGCATTCTTGAACAGGCCCAGTCCGACCTAGGTGTGGTAGTTCTCACTGAAAACAAAACCTTTGCAGAGCACGGCGGAGTATTGTTCTCTCTGGTGGACTGTTAAACTTTGCCCTAGCTCACTTTTGTGGATATTGTGGAGCAAAAGGCTTGAAAATCATGAGTTGAGGCACAAAATCTGCTCTTGCTGAGGGCAGGTTGGTGGAAATTTGATCTTATACCTTCTCTCAAAGCCTGCTCTCCCTCTGGTTTCCCCATCAGCCGACTGCCTCTCATTTCTCCTATCAGACTGAAAGATTATACATCTGGAATCACTTTGTGAAGGAATTAAAGGAGACCTTACAAAATATAAATAAGGAACGCACATTATACATTTCCATCCGCTGCCCAGGATAATAATAACCTCTTGTAAGGTAGTTTGTGTTTACTCAGTCACCGTCAGACCCACTTCAAAACAGAAAATTTTACATTTTTTTTGAATCCTTAATATGGAACTTCTCCATAGAGTGGAAGACAGAAATATGGCAAATGGTTAATTTAATTTGAGTGAAATATTTGTTAATTTTGGTGAATTTTGAATGCTTTCTGATTTTTCCAGTGAATCAAATGAAACTGGTTTCTTGTTCCAACTGTTCCCAATTGTTTTGCTCAGAAGTTTTCAATCGTCGCATGACGCAAACTCTTGATGAAGAACTGACACATTAGCAGCGTGTCTGACAACCGCAGTTGTAAAAGCTGCACAGAGACCCTCAAGAATACCAAGGAAGTGAAAGACCATACAACTGCTCTGTGTGCAAGAAATCATTTACCATGTTGTCTTCTTTGAAACGACATCAAAGTATACACACAGGAAGAAGCCATACAAGTGTTCTGTGTGTCATAAGGCCTTTGTTCGTTCATCGCATTTGCATGAACATCAAAGAACACACACAGGAGAGAAGCCCTATAAGTGTTCTGTTTGCAACAAGAATTTTTCTTCCTCATATTTAGGTGAACATAAAAAATTGCACAGTCGAGAAAAGCCGTACAAGTGTTTCTGTTTGCAGCAAAGATTTTGTTTCTTCATCACATTTGCATCAGCATGAAAAAATCACACGGGAGAGAAGCCACACAAGTGTTCTGTGTGTCTTAAGGCCTTTGTTTGTTCATGGCATTTGCATGAACATCAAAGAATACACACGGGGGAGAAGCCTACAAGTGTTCTGTGTGCTTTAAAACTTTCGTCACTTCAATTCCTTGAAGGTTCATCAAAGAACGCATACGGAGAACAGCCATACAAGTGTTCTGTTTGCAACAAGGATTTTGTTTATTCCTCAACAATGAAAGACATGAAAGAATTCACACAAGAGAGAAAATTATCACCTCACGCTGACACAGGTTTGCACACCGAAGCAAAACCCAGTAGAGATAACACCTAACCCCAAAACTATCACAAACAAATCTGCAGTTGAACAGCATGGGTTTAAAAACGTCAGCTCATCCACAGAGAAGGAGACCATCCTCCGTTGCAAAGCATATTCCATGCATGAAGTATTGGGGTACACAGAAAAGGACAACGTTTCCAGGAGCAACTAAAAACGTCATAACTACAGTATCTTCAAGATCTGAAAAAGATCACTGCGGTCACAAAAAAACCCACAAATGCCAATCCAATGTCCCAATAAAGGAAATAACTCCTGAAGACAGACAACAAGCAACTAAAGATCAGAGAGCAAGTACAAATATTTTGAAAACACTGTGAGTACAAATACATTGGGAGGCAAACTATACATTGTATGACCTTCCCACAGTTCAGACTTTAAAATAAAAGATGTTCTCAGTACATTGTGGTGAAGGTGCACAACTGATGGAAGGGCAGAAGATGTGTCAGCCGCACAGAAGGAGCTGGAACCACAAGCTTTTCAAGGAGCAAGACCAGATACAACAAACATGATGCACAAAGTGGAGTTTTACCATCCATTCATTGAATCTAAATTGACAAAATCATCATAAAGGCACCAGGGTCATTTCCACAGGCATTCACCAAATTAAAAATGTTTTGTATCCTCTTTTTTTTCCACATCCCTCGTTTTACAACAGACGTGAACTCCACATTTTTAGCTTATCTGGAATAATTCCAGATAAGGTATTGTCATCGCGCACCGTCCGTCCGTCCGACAGATTCAACTTCTCCGGCTAAACGGCTGGGCCGATCCGGCTGAAACTTCGCAGCAACATTCCTCTCCTGAACTCTCTCCTGACTTGAAGTCCGTCAAAATGGCTGACTTAGTAAATTTCTTCAAAAATCTTCTCCAAACCCCCCAGTCAGAATGCTACAAAATTTGGGTTACAGCATTAGGCCAGGGTAGGGATATTAAATTGCGGAGGTCATGCTGATCACGTGACAGGAAATGTGTCAAAATGGCGGTCACACAAATTCCTTCCAAATTCGCCTTCTCCAGACCCACCAGTCAGTATGCCACCAAATTTGGGTTACAACATTACGGTAGGGATGTTAAATTGCCGTCATGCCAATCACTTGACCGGAAGTGTGTTAAAATGGCCGACTTGGTCAATTTTTGGGAAAATCACATTAATGCCTTCTTATCCAAACCATCAGGCAGAATGCTACCAAACTTGGGATACAGCATTAGGACACGGTCCAGAGGTTAAATTGTGGAGACCATGCTGATCACCTGATCACCTGACCAGAACTGTGTCAAAATGGCGGTCACACAAATTCCTTCCAAAATCTTTTTTCTCTCGACCCACAGTTGTTGCTGCTAAATTTGGGTTGCAACATCAGGCCGGGGTAGGGATCTTAATTAAATTGTGGAAGTCATGCCGATCACATGACCGGAAGTGTGTCAAAATGGCTGACTTGGTCAACTTTTGGGAAAAATCACATTGATTCCTTTTAAAATCTTCTTCTCCAGACGCACCCATCACAATGCTACCAAATTTGGGTTATAACATTAGGCCAGGGCCCAGAAAAGCTACAAGTCCAGTGGTCCTATTTTTATATCTGGGATCCTTTAATTGTTATCTTAATTAACTTGTTTAAATTTTATGCCAGAGGTTCGGTCCTTATCAGGTCTTTATCAGCTTCAGCTTGTTGAAACCCCTCACATCGTCTACAGTGGACACAGGGTGACCATTACAATTTGATTCAGTGTCACCATGTGGAATGCATATTTTGTGGTCAAGAAGAGGTCGGCTGCCACAACTTTGACATGGACAGTGTATTTTTGTTTAAGCACTTAACTATAATCGTTTTGAACTGTGGAAATTCCTGCGGTGTGACCCTGTTTATGAAACCTGACAACTCAGAGTGATGATCACTTTGGTGCTTCAGTTTTGCTCAACAAAAAATGGGATCAACCTTTAAGGATATAACACTGGGTGGCAGATGGTTGAAACACTTTGAATACATCTTGATTGTTTTTGTTTTTTCATGTTTTTGATAATTGTGTCCATAAATGTTTTACAACAGTTTTCTGCCTCATTTCCATTTCTATCTTACCTGGACTTTAGTCAAGTGAGCGTATGCGATTGAGCAGTGTCCGTAGGTGGGTGAGTGAGTCAGTCAGTCCATTAACACGTCATTATTGCTTGAACCAAACACACAATTTTGATAAAACTTGGCCACAAGCTTCGTATCTGAAGTCTAATGAAGGTGTATTGACCGCATCAAAATTTGTGCTCACTCATTGGATGTAGGGGGGTTTCCAACACCCCAAAAATAGGTATTTGCTCTCTTCTCCGAAACTACACACATGACTGATGAAACTTCACCACAACCTTCATCACCCTGATGTACCAAAGTTTGTTCACGCCATTATAAAATTCAGGGTCTCGGGTGGTTTGCGGGGAGTTTGATTGACTGCTGCTCCTGATCCAGTAGAGCTTCAGGACGACGGTCCTATTTTACTTTGACTCTACGATAAAGTGCACATCCATCCTCAATGTTGGAAGTTCCACATTTCTTAGCAACATTTGTTCCAACTTTGAAAGGTTAGGTCCGAGCAGTGGAGGACAATGTTATGAGATTTTGGTGAAGAGCTGGATCCGAATCCGGATACGAGGATTTTTAAAGTGATTCTCACCATTGGGAGACAGGGTCAAAAAACAGATAAAGCATGATATCTCAGAGTTGTGGATGGTTCGGACGAAACTTGGTGGACAGATTGGGTGTTGTGACAAAGAAGAATTGAATCCGTTTTGGTGGATACAATCCGGATCTCATAATTTTTAAAGTAATTCTTCGATCACCGTTGACAGTTATGGCCAAAAAACATATATAGCACGATATCGCAAAAAGTTATGTATGAGTTATGACGAACTTGGTGGACAGGTTTGGTGTGTGACAAAGACGGATTGATTAGATTTTGGTGAACATCTGAATCCGAATTCGGGAAGGAGAGTTTTTAATCTCTTAAGTGATTCGATCACCATTGAGATTAGATCACCATGTAGCATTATACTTCAAAAGTTGTGGACGAGTTATGACAAAACTGAGCGGATGAATTGGTTAGGTGACTAGAACAAGCCGATTAGATTTTGGGACAGGTCGGATCCAGATCCGGCCTATCAGTGGACACGAAGCCTGGTATTCGCTTTACGGTCAAGATAGCTGGCTTAAGGTCTTGAGTTTGAGCCCCTTACCATTGAATTAATACGAGGTGGGGTTGACAGTTGATCAGCTGCATAGCTGCGTCCCCAGAAATTGATTGCAAACCTGCAGCCACAGGCTTCACACGATAGCTAGCTAGTGGGATACAAAAAGTAAACTGTTCAGCTTGGCGGAGGTATGCGCTCTACCAAATGCCGTTCGAGTTGAAAAGTGCATTTCATACTTTAATTGTTACTTCTACTTTTCATCCTAATTGTTCAACATCTAAAACATGCAAAACCCCTTCCCCAAAATGCACTTGTCCATATCTATATTTTAAGGGAGATGCTTTTCCGTCTGTATGTGTGTCTGTGTTGCCATATGTTTTTCAGAGATGTCCAACCGGATATTCTTCAAACTTTCAATGATTCATCTGCAAGTGCTAAGGGAGTGTTTTAGTGAAAAAAAAGTTGGATTTTTTTTAATTGTTCAATAGTGCCTAAGCCTTTGTAGTTACGTAAAAGGTGATATCAAATGATCCCAGACCCAATACCTTAGTGGGTGTAGGGAAGTGTTTTAGGCACCCTCAAAAATAAAAAAAAAAAAAATTTGATTTCTTCAAAATGCCAACAGGATTAAAACGGCACCGAGCAATGCCGGGTACCCCTGGTAGTCTATAATAATAAATGTCATTCTTTCTTTGGTCGGTCATTGTGTCTCCTCCATAACTCCAAAACCATGAACCTAGCAGCTTGAAACTTTGCACGTATGCTAAGGGAACTCCAAGGAAGAGCATGGGTGAAAATTGGGTGTTTGGGTTAATTAGAGCACCCCTTTTGAAGATAATTAACGGCATTATTTAATTATCCTTTATCAAGGCTCCATCCTTGGTTCACCCCTTTGTCAACCCGCTCTCTCTCGCTGGTCTTAATTTGCCATTTTTTTGACCTGCTCAACAATGCCTTGACTTGGAACAGGGCACAACAGTTTTGTAATGATAAAGTGCTCAAAGTTTTTTTTTCTTCACTTTTCTCACTCGTATCATCGAATGCCTGACCGTCCTTCATACGTATTAATCGCTGGATACATCGCAATGCTTATAACACCCAGAGATGCCAGTGTTCGTGCCTTTATTTAATTTTGGCACATGAGATAAGCTGTATAATCTCTTAACCTGTGCCAAATTTCAAAATTTAAACTTCGGAATTGACCTTAGCAGCAGTTCCAACTCCTAAAAAAAGTGTTCATTTGTTCATTTTGCACATTGTTAGCACTCCAGGTGTCTCCGGGTGGTGTTTAATATGCCCGATCTGCGATTGCTATAAATCGTTTGCCAAGCTTTCCGTTCCTTATCAACCATTTTGTTGGAGTGCTTGCTTGAGCATTTACAGCCACTTGGCGAGTGCTCTACAAGCTGCTTGAATGTTCGTTTGCAAGCATAGCGATACACGGTAAAAGTACCGGCACTGTCACTCTGCACTCTCTCTGCTAAACACAATCAAAATACATTGATCGACTTACAAAGTTCAGACCCCACCTGCCTGTGTTGCACCCTGCAGTGCCGCGTGGTGCCAAGCCTGCCGTTCCTTATCAATGGATGGAGGTAGGAATGGATGGAGGTAAGGAATGGATGGAGGGAAGGGATCGATGGATGGACTCCCTCCTCCCCACTTCCCCTCCCTCTCCCCACCTTCACCACCCTTCACTTCCCTCATAATTCTACCCCCCCCCCTTCCCTGTCATTACTATCCCTCCCCCGTCCTCGCCTCCCTGCTCGCCGTGCTGTTCAGCTTGGGGCTGTTCGATCAGACAGCAAGAAGACGATTCATCGTTTCGCTCATGATCTAAAAAGGAGAAAATATGGGAAGTAAAGTTTGTCGGCGGAATGGAGAGCCAACAACAACTCATTTCTGTGTGTGGTGAGTGAAGAATAATTATGTGCTGTTTTTTTTTTGTTTGTTTATTTTTTGTGTCCCTTGTTGATGCTCATATCACAAGCTAACACACAGAACATGTAACAAAGGGAGAAGGAGACAAGAGGGGATGGAGAGGGAAGCACAACAACAGTAGGGAACAGAGACATTAGAGATCCGTGGAAGGGAGAGGGATGGGGAGGGGTACACGGGTAAACAAGATGGACACTACAGGGACTTTCAGAAGAATCAGAAACTCACCACACAACAAATGAGAGAATTTGAATGGAATGGGTTTGGGTGGATTAACGGGGGGAAGAAAATATGGTTTTGGATGGGGGAATATATGAGATGGTGGTGAACAGCTGTTTTGAAGACCTTGAGGGAACAGTGGGATTTAAGAGAGTGTGGGAGTGTGTTCCAGAGGCGGGTTCAAAAAAGGAATGAAAGAGTGAAAGTGAGCAGTGATTCATGATTTTGGTAGTTTTACCAGAAGGGGGTTGCTGGCAGACCTTGAGCGTCCTGCAGAAATATGGTAGGGGGAGGAACATAGCACAGACAGAGAATGGGGGGGGGGGTAAGGCTGGAGAGGGGTCTGTAGAAGACAGAAAGACCACCGACCTGCCTGCGGTGAGAGAGTGAGAGACCCAAAGACTCAGCCTCACCGCAGGAGATACCAATGACCCTAAATCCCTTGGTGTCCACAGCGTGAAGCCGAGAAAGGTGAGAGGCAGGAGTACCAGCCCATTCGAAGAGCAGTCCTTCATCAGGCTGCGGACGAAAGCTTTGCATGTGGTCAGGAGCTCAGGTGTGCCAAGGAAGGACTTTGCATGATGGAGGATGCCCAGTCGGCGACTGTCTTTGGAGGCCAGCTTGGAAATGTGGCTTTACCAGGAAAGATCATGGAAGATAGTGAGACCGAAAAGCTTGAATGACAGCACTTCTTCAAGAGAGTTGATGAGAAAGTAGATTGGGGGGGGGGGCTTCCAGATGGTCCTTTCATGGAGACATAGTGAGATTTTTCAGGATTGAAAGACATATTCCAAGTGTTTGACCAGCTTGGGATTTATCCATGTCTGCAGAGAGGGAAGACTGCCGATCTGAGGGATGAGAGATGGTTAGTAGAGGGTG
>CM068968.1:77054315-77065482 GCA_035128595.1 Eptatretus atami | reverse complement strand
AATAACCTGGAAAAAAGAATGTTTGGGAATGATGTCATTTTTATGCCTCCGCTGACAAAATCTCTGGAGGTATTATGTTCTTGAGTCGTCCGTCCGTTCATACTAATTTTCTCTGTTTTTTCTCTGCAACCGCTCATCCGATTGACACTAAATTTTCACCAAAGGTGCGACTAGTCATGTAGAATGTTTTAATGATAATTATGACGTCATAGGTTACGTGATGTGGCAGCCATGTTGGAAAAAAACGCTTTGTATATCTGAAAACCGCTCCATGGAAAAATTGAAACTTGGCACATGTGAAGTATCCTCCCCATGGGAAACAATTGTGATTTTTTTTTTGGATTGTCATAGGTGGCTTCGTTATGACGTCATAATTGCTTACATCGAACGCTTTATCTGATCAGTATGAATATTTTTGAGGGTCATCTAGGGTTAAATTGTATGGTGGAAAAAAATTGATGACGTCATCAGTCATGTGGTTTCACAGTCATATTTTTTCACATAAAAACCTTCAAAAATCTTTTCCCCTAAATGGCTGAACAAATTGAGGCGAAACTTTGCAGGTATGATTGCCTACCCATGAGGAACAACAAAAAAAAAATTCTCCACCTATGATGTCATCGGTCACATGGTTTGGCAGTCATATTGTATTTACCCTAAAACCTCAAAGAATCATCTTCTCCAGAACGGCTGGACAGATTGAGGGGAAACTTCACACACATGTTCCCCAAGCCTTGCGGATACCAGTGAGTTCATGAATAATTATTAATAGGTCACATGGTCTCGCAGCCATATTGAATCGAACGAAAATCTTAAACTATTTCTCTTGAACCGCTTCATCGATCGACGTGGAAGCATCACAATTATGATCTCGTTGTCATGGTGAATATATGTTTTAAATTTCAACCTGATCGGAAGCATGGTCTATCAGCCAGAATTATTTAATGTTTTGAATCTGGGTTCAGGGATTTAAATCAAACTTGGTACAGGCTTGTATAATGATGTAATAATGTGGGCGGAGGCATATCTGGTGACGTCGCGATGTTGCAGAGTGCCCTTCTAGTTTATTATCTGTTTTGGTACACAGAGGCAAGGCTTATGGAAAAGCTAGAACAATGAACAGATGAGGACACAACAGAAAAGAAACAGTAGAGAGGAGAGAAACACCAAACAGCAAGGAAAAGAACAAAATAGAGGGAGATTTGGACAAACAACGGGTGTGGGAAGGAATGAGAGGTAAGGGAAGATGCATGGGGGTGAACAAGATGGATACAGAAGAAAGATGGGTTTGGGGGTAAAGGCCCTCTCACACCTTGACGATTTAGCCAGCGTATGCCTGACGTATGCAAAATTTGGCTAAAACGCTGGTACACGTCTCGTGGTACCGCCGGTGTTGCTTCTTGTGGTTCAAGATGATACGATAAATGTTGCTGACAGAAGACTTGTCGGGCTTCTGCCCAGTGTGTCTTTTTTGTGTTGATATAGATTGTCCATGTCGACGATGCTTTCCACAAGAACGCAGTGTTTGCTTCTCCATTGTTTTCTGATGTATTTTACGTGCTGAGCAAAGCCCTTTACATGAGAACTTACGGCTTCTACTCCCTAATGTATTCTATGATCTTTTTCAATGCCGAGGTCGAGGCAAACGCCTTCCGACACACACGACACGTTTGTTCCACCCGTGTTATTTATTTGATATATTTTAAACCTGTCAAATGAGCAAAGATTTCTTCACCAGAACATCTTATGGCCTTCACCTGTGGTGATATTTTGAGTGTCTTTATAGGAAGACAAGGAAAACACTTTGTGCACACGAACATGGTTGTGTTTTCACTTGCTTGTGTCTTCGCAGAGCCGTTACAAACCATTGTGATAGTCGCTGTAATGCATCCGACTGATTTGTCAGTTTACGTGAGTCTTTTCATGTGTCATTTGGAAGAAACGATCACCACTGGACAGTTAAAACTGCAAATTTTCATTTGTTCTCTGCAATACCTTTGAAAGAGAATCACACAAATCACAACACATGTATATACAGCGCCATGCTTGGAAAGTATCAGAGCTCTTCAAATCTGTTAAAAAGGGGAAGCATAGCATTCATAGAGCTCAATTAGATACCTCAAGAATACCATACCGTTTATTACGATTTACCACAGATACAACACCTGATTCCCTTTATGCAGTATTGTGGATTGTTTCTTTTTTTTAGGATTTCATTTAGACACAGAAACCTATAGTGACTCGTAGACACATACCTCCGCCACGCAACGCCTGTAGCACGAGACATATCGCCCAATAATTTTGAGATATGTGCTTTATATCATTTTGGCCATCTCAATGGTGAAAAATCACTTTTAAATTAAATAATTCTCGTATCCAGATCCACATCCGATTTACCCAAAATAGAATCATTTCTTCCTTGTCATTTTCTTCACCCACACTGTCCCATTCATCAATCTCTCCTATCCTCACATTTTTGAATATCGTCATTATTAGTTTAGCCCTATTTCTCAATGTGAACGAATCACTTTAAAATTTATAGTCGGATCCGATTCGTATCTTCACCAAATCTACTCGTTTGTCCTTGTCACACACCACAAATGCCCAGCAAATTGCATCTGTCATGCACTTTTGCGATATCCTGCCCACAAACAAACAAAACAGCAAAAGGTAAACTTATAACCCCATTCACCTTCGTTGAGAGGTAATAAAAGTGTTTGATACTCTAAACATTGTCAAACCTTGATTTGCAATCCTTATTCTCAAGTGTGAAGTGAACCGTAGGGTTTTTCCCATCCTTCTGCGAAATGGCTTGTTATATTTAAATAAGAGTAGAGAGAAATTCCTTGACATCTTATAATCCTGAAAAATCAAAACTATTCAACAGCCAAAAGTTTAGTCATACTACCAATTGAGTTATTGCTACCCTATATGAGCTGTAACGATATCATGCATATATATTGTTTTGCCCTATCGTCTCACGGTGAAGAATCACTGAGAAAATTTAAAAAATTCTCAGATCAGATCTTGATCTTCTCAAAATCTAGTCCTTTCACACCACTAATCTGGTCCACCAAATTTCACTCAAATCCATCCACACTGTATTATTTTGCTCTAAGACGAGCTAAACATAATCACAACAGCCGGTGAAAACATAAGCTCCGTCCCTTCGTGGCAGACATAATGAAACACTTCATGTGATGTTTGGACTTTGTGTGGCCGTGCTTGCCCTCTTCTTACCTCGAACAACTGAGAGCATTTACTTGGTCCCTGAGGAAATCAAGGTTCCTGCTTATGCGCTTATTTGCTCAAGTATTCCTGGGAAGTTTGAATAAAATTTTTTTTGGTATATTTTCTGATCTTCACTGGATGGCACACGTAAAAATTAATACTCATATCAGTACTAGAAAGAAAGATGATATTGAATCCAGACTAAAATGACGCAATAAATACACATCGTTTAAGCTCTGCAAAACACCAGCAGGAGATTAGAAAATGACCCAAAGACAAATTGGTTCTTCTTCTTGTTTAGACTTAGGATTTATAAACATTTTATTCTGCTCGTCAAAAGATCTAAAATATCACTATTTCTTCCCAACATTTGAAAGAAAATAAAAGTTGTTCTTTATTTCCAGAACGTTTTCAGGATTCGCTGGAGGATAGTTTATAGTTAGCACACTGCATTTAAAACTGTTAAAACAACAATATGTTTGTAAAGTAGAGAAATGAGATAACAAATGTATTTTTCCTTTTAAATTGACGTGAATTGATGGCAATATTGTTTAAAATTAATCAACAAATGCATTCTTTTACAATGAAAAATTGAATAAGAGAACAAGTGGATTGCTGTTTAATAATTAAATTTAATAAGATAAAACAAAGATTCTGTTTACCACATGAAAAATTTGACTTTAACAATACAAACAGGCATATTTTAAGCCATTTCCCTCCGAGCGGGTTGCCTGCATGAAATACAAAATGATTATTTTAAAATGAAGGAAGAACAATGATTTTCCTTTAAAATACATTAATTGACTTAAAACAAATAATTACTTTTAATGAAATCGACAAATATGCTTTTTACAATTAAAATTGGAATAAATACAAGTGATGACTCGCTTTACAATGAAAAACTGACATTGGACAATTCTTTTTTATAATGAATGATGAAAAATTATTTAAAATGATTGAAATGATGACGTGGACAATGTTTATTACAATAAATGGCAGAACAATTATTATTTTAAAATACATGAATGAACATGACTAAATGAATGTGAGAACAAATTTATTTTTAAAAGTGAAAATGGATAAGAATGATTTTCTTTTTAAAATGACATGATCTACTTTGGACAAATTAAATTTTCTAGAAGAAATGAGAACAAAATATTATTTAAAATGACTTGAATTGACATGCGACAAATGATTGTGTTAAAATGAATCGACAAATTGTCTGTTTTTTAAATTAATTCAATAAGAAAACCAAAGTCTTTTACAATAAAAAAGACTTGACAATATATTATTAAAATGAAATATTAGATGAACACAGATTATTTTAAAATTCGTAATAACATGGTACAAATGATTATTATAAAATAAATAGATGAAGACATATTTTAAATGAAATGATTGATGAAATGATTGATTTTAAATGAAATGAGACTGAGTAAATGATGATTTTAAAAGAAATATGATGAAGAAATGATGATTTAAAATAAATGAGAGAAGAAAAAAAATGATTTAAAAAAATGAATGAACAATTATTTTAAAGAATTCGTGAATGACGTTGACTAAAGAAATGCGGAACATACATTATTATTTTAAATTTACGTGATTAACGTCGACAAATGATTGCATGTAGATGAAGACAGATGATACGTTTTTAAAATTAAAAGACACGAGAAACAAGTGATTCCTTTTTTTACAATGAAAAACTGATCTTGACAAATTATATTTATAATGAAATGAGGATAACAAATTAATTTATTTTAAAATGACAAACTATGTGGATAATTAATATTTTAATAATATGGAATGCATCAGATAAACAAAGAGAATGTTTTGAATAATAATTTAAATAAGAAAATGATGTGGTTTTGAAAGAAATAAAATGAATTGGCTGATCAAATGTATTGGTGTGTAAAATGGATAAATGTACTTAGTGCGGGCCCATAGGTGCGGGCCCGTAGGTCAGCCCGTAGTGCGTGGCGTACGTGGTATGCCCGTAGTCGTGGACGTCAGCAGAACATTATTTCAAACCTGAAATAGCACATCTTCAGTCCCAGCGTCAATTGTGACATCATATTCAATAAAAAATAAATAAATATCGTGTTGACTCAATATTGACGTCATAGCACCGTGTCCTAGCATGTTGCAAATATAATGGCCTAACTTGTGACCCTTTGTCCGTATATATCAATCTTGAAAAGGCACATCTACATCCCCCAGCAATATTCCTGGCAAGTTCAATTAATCAGAACCAGTGGTTGCGAAGAAACAGGCGTCGCAGACACCAGACAGCAGTCACGACAGACACACACACATAGATTGCTGGGAATTTTTAGATGACTGTACATGCCGTAAAAAAAAAAAATTTTTTATAAATTAATATATTCAATACCCGAGCAACAAAACAACAACCACACAGCCTTTCTTCGCTCTCACGTGCCGTCGGCGTCGCACCGTGTTACATATTATTCGCAGTTAATTATTCGCAATTAGTTTTATACCCAATTATTCAATTACGGCATCACGTATTTTACCTTTTCCAAATTTCGTGCAAGAGAAAAACAAAAGAAAGAAGAAGGATAAAAAAATTACTTCCTGTTTCTTGAGCATACCACACTCTGTATGTTCGAATTTATCCCGGTCAATATAAAAACGATCTAACTTGGGCTTTGTTATTCTATAATTCGCATAAGGAAATCGAGAAATTATTAAATACCGAGTTCATCATATCATCGAACGCCTACGTTATACCCGTAATGGGAATCGCTAGTCCCTTCCCATCGGCCATCGCACGCAACAAGTGTCTTGCTTGTTTGGTAAATAAATGCCATAACTTGGAAGCACTTGCCATTAATATCAAACTTGAAAAGCACATTCTCTAGGTCCCCAGTCCCAATTATATCTGGGCAACTTTCAATTAATCGACCATGGTTGTAGAACCAGGCGTACACACACATCACACAACACACCACACACACACACACACACCACACTCTGGAATATAGATATAACCAAATAAATTTTAAAATAAATGGTGAACAAATTTTTTACAAGGCAAGGTTGGAAGCTCAAAATAATATTAATTCGGTCAAGACCACCAACTCTACTGTTTGAGTGAAGTTCATTGAATGTTTAAAATTTGACTATTAATTAAATTGACGGATAGAACAACAACGAACGACTCAATTAATTGTCAAAAAAATTTTTTTGGACAAGTAACAAGACAGACAGACAGGAGGGGGAAAAACATAACCTTCATTACCTTTTGAGTAATATTGAGTTGGAATTTTGAAATGTTTTTTTTTATTTTTTTGCATCAGAATTTTTTTTTTTTTTCTGTTTATTTATGTTTAGTGAAACTAGAATGAGTGAATTGTGAAACAGTGTTGTTGTTTAAATATATGAAACCAAATTTTAGTTTGAAATAAAGTTGCAGAAAGATGAGTAATTATTGTGTTTGTGAACTAATATAAATTGAACAAACCAATTGTGTTTTCAATAGAAATCAAATATGGTGACGAAATTGATTTGTATTGAAAAGGAAATGACAAATTAGATTTTTTATGTATGGAAAAAAACCAATACCCCAGTGAAAGTATTGGACGAAGTGTCATCAATTATCCATCTCCCTATTACTACTACTACTACTACGACTGAACTAATTCTATCTATCCGATTCTGGTGTGTGTGCTTCTGTCTTGTCGTCTGTCGTTCTGTGCTGTATGCACCGCCGTTCGCGACGACTTCGTTCCATCTGATTTTGAAATACTGCCAGAATATTGCGGGACCCCGATTCCTTTTCGAGGTTTGATATCAATTCGGACGAGCAGTTCCCAATGTTACGCCATTATCTGTTGACCAATGACAAACCTGTGTCTACGAATGAGTCTCAATTAATGTTTATTAGTTTATTTATTATTTTTGCCGATTACTCACAATTCTCTTCTTTCTTCTGTTGATAGTCATCATAGTCAACCTGGACTTTAATTGCCTTCTTCAAGGTTGATTTAATCATAGCTCAGTTCGACATTTACTGTCAACCAATGACAGACACTGGTGCTATGACATCACGAATGACTTCACAATATATTTCATTTTATATTCATTATAATATAATTTATTTATTTGTTGTAATTTATATGACCCAAGTTTGAATTTCCCAAGGAAAAGCTGTTTTCCCAGGGTTTTGAAAGCTGTTTTCTCAGGTTTTCCAAGTTTTGAATTAATTGTGTGCTTGTAGACATTTGTGAATACATTTACCATTGCAGCGGCAGAGGAGGGGAGAGAGGAGGAGAAGGGAAGGGGTTAGAGAGAGAGGGCGGAGAAGGGAGGCAGAGAGGGGGGTCGGAGAGAGAGGAGAGAGATAGAGAGAGAGAAGAGAGGGAGGAGAGATGATGAGAGAGAAGGGCACAATTACAGAATGGGAGAGAGCGAGGGAACGGATGGGGAATGGGGGCGAGGAAGAAGTGAGGCGGAGAGTAGATTAGGTCGAGATATGGGGAGAGTGGGGCAAGTAGGGGGGCAAGAGAGATGGGCTTTCACAATTCTTGTAGTTGATATGATTCACCAATTGACTCTGGGACCTGAGTTGTTTCCCAGGTGTTCCCAATTTGCCATTTTGATACGGTGTCCGATCTAATTGAAACAATTCCCCAATATCAGTCGTCGAATTACGGAGAAGGAAACGAGAGCACCTACAGCGCCGCACAGTAACAATAATCATAATATTAAATGTAATCCTCCTGCTCCTTCTCCTCCTCTCAAACTAAGGGTTGTAGACCCTCTTGGGGTCCTTTTGCACTCCGTTCCTTGGCGACGGGGAGCAGTTAGGCGGAATTTGTAATTATTCAGTGTGCTGGCAATTGTTTGCCTCTTATTCCGATTGCACATGATCTTAGATGTCGGCAGACGACGCTTGCTAAACGTCTATTTCAAGGGACGGCACATCACATATGATGAATTCACCTTGCCGTGAACCACTGCCAATGAAGTTTAATATGGTCGAGATTCACAACCCACTATCCACGCTAGAGGCGATCCCCATATGAGTATAGATTCCTGAATGCATTATCCCACTGATAGAGGATGATCTGGTCTTCAATAAAACTATTGTTCATTTGTCACCACATCCATTGCTTGTTATGTCTCATTGGCATGCTGTATTTGACAATGCTACCGGCTATCTAAAGTCAATCTGGTAAATACTCACTCCACAGAACTCTTACTATCACCATTGTTTGGTTCTGTTTTTTTTCGATCAGATACCAGTGATCTTACTCGGTTTCTGGGAAATCAAACATGCAAACTATTTGTCCCTGTCCTTATGCATCATCATCAGAATGGGATGCCTGTCTTGAATATGACTGTCAAATTTTGCTCCACATCTTCTGCCTCCAAGGATTCTTGACACGGTTTTGACTGAACAGCTCCTTTTATCAACTTTGTTCATGTAACTGATCAGTCCTGAAAATCGTAAACACGTTGATGTTCTTCGACTATTGACCTGACTCTTTGTTCATATGGCGATACTGATTTAACATCCCATTTCCGCTCCCACTTCCTGGGCTTATGCAGGTGTTGTCTCCAGCAGTGTCTATTCGACGATCCTACTTTGGTTGATGTCACTCTGGCATCCACACCCGCATGCTCACCATGTTATAATCAGCATGCTGTGACATATCATATCCCACCTACTATCTTCGCTGCAACTTCAGGTGTCCCCATTCCATGGACATTAAACTCAGAACAATGGAGGATAGTCGATCACCCTCTTCTCCCTACCCCATGGATCACTGCACATCTGTTGCCATCACCTGGGCCGGACATCCAGTCCGTATAGCTCCGAATATTACCAAATTATCAGTTGATGCATTGTAAGCACTGGCTCAACCAACCTACAAGAAGCTGATACCTTATACTTAACCATGGCACTTCCACACTCATGTGTAACAGCATTATATAAACTTTCATTGACTGGTTCTCTTTCAAACTCATCTTCTCTACGAGCCTTCAGCACCTTATGTCATTGCACTCCCATGTTAACTGCTTACCCCCCGCCATTTGCCAAAATAACACATGATTCTCTGTCTCACAATCTTCTTCGCGGTGATACATGGTGAATATTCACATTTGCCAATGAAATATCGGTAATGCTTTTATGGTAGGTGAACTTTTGTATAATCGAGAGCCAAAAAACTATTTGCTGTCAATATTGTGACTGAGTAACAAACCGTGTGAGTTCATGCATGTTGCATTAATCGACATCCAACGAACATGTGAGATCTGTATTTCATCCAAAATAAACTGTATTGCATAGTGCCAGCAGCCTGCGACATGCCGGTGTGGTGGTTTAATTTAGATTAAAGCCTCTCGTACTGTGTGTGAAGCAAGTTTGTTGGCTGCCAAAAAAAAAATATGGAGCAAAGTTTCGTTCAGCATTTAGTCGTGGTCGCTTCTCTCATCCTCTGAGATCTGCTTCCAAAAAGCAAGTAACCATCTGATTAATCTGTGCTGCCCATAAGTTATGTTCTTGTTGTGCGATTTCGTAGTGAGCACTTCACTCACTCCTGTATTATATTCTTTAGCTATTCTATTATTTTCGATCCTCATCTCAGACTCGCATTAGTTTGGCCTACCCGTTTTTTGAGACCCACGGTCTCCAATTAGTCATCTCTGTCCCATTATCACCACCCTTCATTTATTCCTCTTAAGGGTGCGTCACACCTTGACGTTTAGCCACGTATGCAAGTATCAAATGTATGTAAAACGCTGGCGTACGCGAACTATTGATTTTTTTTTTTTTAGTTGGGCGTAAAAACAATGTTGGACGTATGATTTATAGAACGACCACAGACCATTTATCACTATAACTTGTACCAGACAATGCTGAGTGTTGTCCGGTCATGACCTAGCCCAAGATAGTCTAAACTTATGATAGCGGCATGTACCCGACGATCGTGCGTGGCTATCATAGGCTCGCTCGACTATTCAAATATTAACCGCACTATGAATCGAGTGTGAACCGCTGTCAACACTTGACGTTTATGCAGCGTATCGACGCTGAAAAATTTGCCCGGAACCAAGCTGGCATCACGTCAATCTTATGGGTTATTTTGTATATCGTTAAGAGCCCTGCATACGTCGTAGTTTCGGCATACGTCTCATACGCCGAGTACGTCGAAAATTTCACATGTTAAAAAATTTACTCACGTTACTCGGCGATACACAGCGTTCTGCATACGCTGCAATAAGTTGTAGGGCACTTCGCGATCGTTTACACGTCGACTAACATCTATTTACGTTACTCGAGCGAAACGTCGAGGTAATATAGCGTTAGTGTTCCGACTCCCTGTTTTTTTTTTCTCTCTTCTCGTGACGTGATGTGACACTGTGCGATTCATGTGCGTTATGATTAAATGTTGAGCGCAGCAATTTAATTATATTAATTATAACCGCACTGAACGAAGTTGTCAAATCATCTCTCTACCGAAGAAGAAGAAAAAAAACAAAAAAAAACAAGGCGAGTCTGGAACCTGACGCTACCATTACCTCTACGTGGTACTCGACTTATGATTCAACGTACAAATTTTTGAGTTGGACGTGTCAACATCGCGTAACTGCCTTACAACACGTTAGTATAGTTAGAATGTTGGATCGCTAACAATTACCTCAGGCTTCGTATGGATTCATAGTGAGTATTAGAACGTGTTTCACTGATCGTTCAGACTGGTAATGCTTACAACTTATGCCAGTTAGCGAACATTGGTCATACGCTGGCATACGTCGAAAATTTTAAAGCATGGATAAATTTTCTAACACTCGGCTGACTACGACGTATGCCCGACATAGACGTATCTCAGTATACTACGAAAAAAAGCTAGCGTACTACGACGTATGCAGCTGCTCTTAACGTATAAAATTAACCATAACTATCGACGTT
>CM068968.1:77032966-77052784 GCA_035128595.1 Eptatretus atami | reverse complement strand
TGGCAGCCACAAACTTTTTCACCACACAAGTACATCGAGGCCTTCATCCAATTAAACACACACACGGCATGTCTGCAGGCATGCTGGCACTTGCACATACAGTTTATCTTTGGATGACATAACAGTTACCACATGTTCGGTTCGGTCATGTCGATCACATGCCAACATGCCATGACGTACCACCCAACGGTTGTTATCGCTGTCACAATATCTGACGCAAAATACGTTTCTTTGGCCTCTCGTCTATCACAAACATGTCACCACCATAAAAGCCATTACACATGATTTCCATTGCAAACTGTTGATATTCACCATGTTCTCAACCTGCGAAGAACAGATTTGTGAGACAGAGATCATGTGTTATCTTTGCAAAGGGGTACAGCAGGTAACATGGGAGAGAGATGCCAAGACATAGGTGCTGAGGGCTCGTAATGAAGAATGAGTTTGTAAAGGAGAACCAGTACAATGGAAAGTTTATTTACATGCTGTTAATTGACAACATGGTGTGGAAGGTGCCATTGGTTAAGATTAAGGTAATGCTCCTTGTCAGGTGTGGTTGAAGCCCAGTGCTTACCAGATGCAATCTACAACCTGATCATTGGTAATATTCCAGGAGCTACGGCACTGGATGATCCGGACCCAGGTGTGGCACGAGGATTGTGCAGTGACTCCATGGGTCAGGGCATAGAAGGGTGATCAGCTATCCCCTCCATTGTTCCTGAGGTTAGATGTCCCAGTGGAGATGGGGATCACCTGAAGTTGCAGCAGAAAGATAGTCAGGTGGGATATGTATGTCCAGCTGCTGACTTAAACATGGTGAGCACTGCGGGTGTGGAGCCGAGTGACTCAACCAAAGAGGATGCGGTCGATGACGACAACCTGCTGGAGCACAGCACCTGCAAGCCCAGGAAAGTGGGAGCGGATGCGATGTTAAGTCAGTATCTCGCCCATGCATGGAACAAAGAGGTCAGGTCCATAGTCGAAGAACATCAAGACGTGTTTACCGATTTTTCAGGGACTGATTCCAGTTCACCATTGCACAAAGTTGATAACAAGTGAGCCTGTTCAGTCAAAACCAGTGTCAGAATCCCTTGGGACGTGCAGAAGATGTGGATAATTTGACAGTCATATTCACAGTACGCATCACCATTGATGATGATCCATAAGGACGGGACAAATAGTTTGCATGTTGATTTCCAGAAACCGAGTAAGATCACTGTATCTGATCCAGAACCAATGGTGATAGTAAAGAGTTCTGTGGAGTGAAGTATTTTACCAAGATTGACTTTATCATGCGGTACATTGTCAAATATCAGCAGCCAATGAAGACATACACAAGGCAATGGATGTGGTGACAAATGGCACCAACTAGTTTATGAAGATCACAGATCATCCTCTATTCAGTTGGGATAATGCATTCAGGATCTACACTCATATGGGGACTCGCCTCTAAGCTGGATAGCCTGGGTTTGAATCTCGACCCAGTTATAAACTGTCATCGCAGTGTTTCACAGGCAAGGTGATTCATCAATATGTGTGTGCCGTCCCTTGAATAGACGTTTAGCAGGCGTCCCGTCTGCCGACATTAAAGATCCCACTGTGCCCATCGCGAATAAGAGGCGAACAATTGCCAGCACCCTGAATAAATTACAAATTCCTGCCCTAACCTCGCATCCCCCCGTCCCAAGGAAACGGAGTGCAAAAGGGGCAACCCCCAAGAGGTCGCTACACCCCTTAGTTTGAGAGGAGGAGAAGGAGCAGGAGGATTAATTATTATTATGATTATTGTTACTAGTGCGGGCCTGTAGGTGCTTCGTTCCTTCACTCTGCGTAACGACGACTGATTGGGGAATTGTTTCAATTAGATCGGACCAACCGTATCATAAATGGCCATAACTTGGGAACACCTGGGAAACATACTCAGGTCCCCAGCGTCAATTGTGACATCATATCAAACAAAGAATTGTGACAGCCCCTCTCCTCTTGCCCCCCTCTTGCCCTCCCTCCCTCCCCCCTAGTCTCGCCCCTCTCTCTCTCTCGCCCCACTCTCACCCCCCTCTCCCGTTCCCTCCTCTCTCGCCCTCCTCTCTCCCCTCTCTTGAATTGTGACGCCCCCTCTCTCCCTCCCCTCTCTCTTCCTCCCCTCTCTCTCCCTCCCCTCTCTCCTCCCTTCCCTCTCTCTGCTCGCCTTCTCTCGCTCCCCCCTCTCTTCCTTCTTCTCCCCCTTCTTCCCCCCCCTTCTCTCCCTCCTCTCTCCCTCCTCTCTCCCCCTCTCTCTGTAAATGTATTCACAAATGTCTACCAAGCACAACAATTAATTCAAACCTTGGAAAACTTGGAAAACCAGCTTTCAACCCTTGGGGAAACAGCTCTTTCCCTTGGGAAAATTCAAACCTTGGGTCATAGATAAATAAACAAATAAATAAATTAATATTATAAAATAAATAAATGAACATTAATTGTGACGTCATTCGTGATGTCATAGCACCGTGTCTTGTCATTGGTTGACAGATAAATGGCCGTAACTTGGGAACCGCTTGTCCGATTAATATCAAACCTTGAAAAGGCACATACTCAGGTCCCCAGCGTTGATTGTGACATCATACCAAACGAAGAAGAAGAAGAATTGTGACGTCAATCGTGCAAAAATAAATAAATAAATAAATAAACATTAATTGTGACGTCATTCGTGATGTCATAGCACCGTGTCTTGTCATTGGTCGACAGATAAATGGCCGTAACTTGGGAACTGCTCGTCCGATTGATATCAAACCTCGAAAAGGCACATCCGCGGGTCCCCGGCAATATTCCTGGCAAGTTTCAATCAGATCGGACCGGCGGTCGTCGAGAAACGGCGGTCGCATACAGACACAGACAGACAGACAGACAGACAGACAGACACACACACACAGAGATTGCTGGAATTATAGATAGATTAGTTTCAGTCGTAGTAGTAGTAGTAGTACTGGGGATGGAAAATATTGATGACACTTCGGTCCATACTTTCACTTGGGGTCCATTGGTTTTTTTTCCATACATAAAACAATTATTTGTTCATTTTCTTTTCAATACAAAATCATTTCGTCACCATATTTGATTTCCATTGAAAACAACAATTGTTTGTTCATTTTATCTCATTCCAAAAACACAATAATTTACTCATCTCTATTCATGCAACTTTATTTCAAACTAAAATTTGGTTCATCTCATTTTAAAACAACAACCATGTTTTCATCAATTCACCTCATTTTAAAACAATAGTTTCTTCAACTCATTTCAATTTATTACCTCCACCACCAAAAGGTAGATGGAGGTTATGTTTTCACCCCCATCTGTCTGTCTGTTTGTTACTTGTCAAAAAAAATTTTTTTGACAAGTATATTGATCGCTTCCGTTTGTTTGTCTATCCGCTCACTTTTAATTACCTATAGGTCACAATTTTAAACCAATCATCATGAAACTTCACCAAACAGTAGAGTTGGTGGTCTGACCGAATTATATTTATTTTTGAGCTCTTCCACAAGCCTTGCCCTTGTATACAAAAAATTTTGTTCATCCCATTTTCAATTTTAAAAATTTATTTGTTCATCTATCTATAATTCCAGCAGTGTGTGTTGGTTGTGTGTGTGTGTGTGTGTGTGTGTGTGTGTGTGTGTGACCGCTGGTTCTCGACAACCACTGGTCCGATCTAATTGAAACTTGCCAGATATATTGCTGGGACCTGAGGATGTGCCTTTTACAAGGTTTGATATTAATGCGACAAGTGCTTCCCAAGTTATGGCCATTTATTTACCAAACCATGACAAGACACGTTGTTGCGTGGGCGTGGCCGATGGGGAAGGGAAGCTCAGCCGAGTTCCCCATTACGGGTTACAACGTACGGGCTTCCGGATATGATGACTTCGTGTATTCTAATAATTTCTCGATTTCTTATGCGCATTTATAGATAAACAAATGCCCAAGTTATGATCGTTTCATATTAGACGGTGCATAAATTTCGGTAACATCAGAGTGCTGGTATGCTCCGAACCAGGAAGTAAATTTTTTTCTCTCTTCTCTTCTTCTTTTGTTTTTCCTTGCCACGACATTGCGAAAAGGTAAAATACGTTGGCGCTAATTGAATAATTGGGTATTAAAACTAAATTGCGAATAATCTTAACTGCGAATAATATGTGAACATCCGGGCCACGCACGTACGGGCACGTGAGAGCGAAGAAACGGCCTGTGTGGTTGTTGTTTGTTGCTCGCGGTTTGAATATTTATTTATTAAAAAATTTTTTTTTTTACGGGCATGTACCAGTCTATCTATAATTCCAGCAATCTCTGTGTGTGTGTCTGTCTGTGTACCTGTCTGTCTGTGTGTCTGCGACCGCTGTTTTCTCGACAACCACTGGTCTGATCTAATTAAACTTGCCAGGAATATTGCTGGGGACCTGTAGATGTGCCTTTCAAGGTTTGATACTAACGGACAAGCGGTTCCCAAGTTACGGCCATTTATTTGCCAACCAATGACAGGACACGGTGCTATGACGTCATATTGACGTCACAATTATTATTATTCTTCGTTTGATATGATGTCACAATTGACGCTGGGGACCTGAGTGTGCCTTTTCAAGGTTTGATATCGTTCTTCTACGTCCACGCACGTACGGGCATCCACGTACGGCCACGCACCTACGGGCTCGCACCTACGGGCCCGCACCTATGGGCCCGCACTAGTATCATTTAATTTCCATTTTAACACACCAATCACTTGCTCAGCTCAATTCATTTTATTTCCTTTCAAAACCACAATCATTTCTTTATTTAATTTAATTTCAAAACATTCATTTGTTCATCTGATTGCATTCCATTTTAAAATAATAATTTATCCACATCAGTTTGTCATTTTAAAATAAATTAATTTGTTAATTCCATTTCATTATAAAATAATAATTTGTCCAAGTCAGTTTTTCATTGTAAAACAGCAATCACTTGTTTCTCGTGTTCTATTTAATTTTAAAACAGTAATCATTTGTCTTTCATTTCTACATGCAATCATTTGTCCACGTTAATTCACGTAATTTAAAAATAATAATTTGTTCAGCCCATTTCATTTTAGTCCACGTCCATTCACGTCATTTTAAAATAATTTGTTCATCCCATTTCATTTTATAATCATCATTTCTTCATCTCATTTCATTTTAAAATCATCATTTCTTCATCTCATTTCATTTTAAAATCATCATTTCATCATCTCATTTCATTTTAAAATCATCATTTCATCATCTCATTTCATTTTAAAATCATTTCTTCATCTCATTTCATTTTATAATAATCATTTGTACATGTTAATTCACGTAATTTTAAAATAATCATTTGTTCATTCCATTTCATTTTAAAATAATCATTTGTCCAAGTCAGTTTTTTATTGTAAAACAGCAATCATTTGTTTCTCTTATTGAATTTAATTTAAAAACAGCAATCATTTGTCGATTTCAATTTTAAACACAATCATTTGTCCATGTCAATTCACGTCATTTTAAAATAATAATTTGTTCATTCCATTTCATTCTAAAAATTATAATTTGTCCATGTCGATTCATGTCATTTTAAAAGAAAATCATTCTTAATCCCATTTCATTTTAAAATAATAATTTGTTCATCCCATTTCATTTTAGTCCATGTTCATTCATGTCATTTTAAAATAATAATTTGTTCATCCCATTTAATTGTAAAATGAACATTTGTCCACGTCAATTCACATCATTTTAAAATAATTTGTTCATTCCATTTCATTTAAAAAAAGATTTGTCCAAGTCAGTTTTTCATTGTAAAGCAGCAATCACTTGTCTCTTATTCAATTTTTAATTGTAAAAAAGCAATCATTTGTCGATTTCATTTTAAAGTAATTATTTGTTTAAGTCAATTAATGTAATTTTAAAAGAAAATCATTTGTTCTTCCCATTTCATTTTAAAATAATCATTTGTCCATGTCAGGCTAACCCCGCTCTCGTAGGGAAAATGGCCTTAAATATGCCTGTTGTGTATTTGTTAAAGTCAATTTTTCATTGTAAAACAGAAATCATTTGTTTCTCTTATTAAATTTAATTTTAAAACAGCAATCACTTGTCTCTCTTATTCAATTTTTCATTGTAAAAAAGCAATCATTTGTTGATTTAATTTTAAAACAATCATTTGTCCACGTCAATTCACGTCATTTTAAAAGAAAATCATTTGTTCATCTCATTTCCTTTCACTTTAAAACATCATTTGTTGTTTTAACAGTTTAAATGCCAGTGTGCTAACCTATAAACTATCCTCCCAGCCCGAATCCTGAAACGTTCTGGATAAATAAAGAAAACACATTTCTTATTTTTCTTTCAATGTTGGGAGAAATAGTGTATTTTAAGTCTTTTGACAGAGCAGAATAAAATGTTTATTAATTTCCTAAGTTATAAGCACGAAGAAGGTGAAACATTTGTCTTTGGTCATTTTCCAAGTCTCTTGCTGGTGTTTTGTCAGAGCTTTAACCATGTTGTATTTTATTCCATTTTTAGTCTGGATTCAATCATTCATCCTTTCTTTCCTGTAATTGAGTATGAAGTATTATTTTACAGGTGGTGCTCATCCAGTGAAGACAGAAAATTACCAAAACAATTTTATTCAAACTTCCCAGGATACCTTGAGCAATAAGCGCATAAAGCAGGAACCGTGTGATTTTCCTCCTGGGGAGCCAAGTAATGCTGCTCAGCTGTTCGAAGGTAAGCAGAGCGGCAAGCACGTGCACACACACCCAACATCACATGAAGTGTTTCATTATCTCTGCCACCGAAGGTGGACGGAGGTTATGTTTTCACCGCTGTCTGTTTGATTATCTGTTTGTCTGTCTCTGAGCAGAATATCTCACAAAGTTGTGGATGGATTTGGATGAAATTTGGTGGACAGGTTAAGTGTGTGATAAGGACTACTAGATTTTGATGAAGATCCAGATCTGGATCTGAGAATTTTTTAATTTTCTCAGTGATTCTTCACCATTGAGACATAGGGCCAAAAACAATATATAGCATGATATCTCACCAGCTCATATAGGGGATAGCAATACTCAATTGTGCTATGGACATAAACCTTTTTGGCTGTTGAATAGTTTTGATTTTTCAAGGGATATTCAAGAATTTGTCAAGGAATTTTCCTCCTCACTCTTATTTACAATATACAATGCCATTGCCAGAAGGGGGGGAAAAAACCCTACGAGTTCAACTTCACACTTGAGAATAAGGTTGCAAATCAAGGTTTGACAATGTTTAGAGTAATCAACACTTTTATTACCTCCTCCAACGAAGGTGAAGGCGGTTATGTTTTCACCCCTCTCTGCCTGTTTGTTTGTTTGTGTGCAGGATATCTCAAAAAGTGCATGGATCCAGATGCAATTTGCTGGGCAGTTTGGGTGTGTGACAAGGACAAACTGAGTAGATTTTGGTGAAGATCCGAATCCGGATCCGACTACTAGAATTTTTAAAGTGATTCTTCACCATTGAGAAATAGGGCTAAACTAATATATAGCACGATATCTCCAAAAATTTGTGGACGGATTCGGATGAAATTTGGTGGACAGGTTGGGTGAAGACAACAGACAAGGAAGAAATGATTCTATTTTGGTGAAGATCCGGATCTGGATCTGGATACGAGAATTATTTAATTTTAAAAGTGATTTTTCACCATTGAGAGATAGGCGCCAAAATGATATATAGCACGATATCTCAAAATTGTATTGGGCCCGATATGTTCTCGTGCATCAGGCGTTGCGTGGCGGAGGTATAGTTGCTCTACCGAGTGCCCTTCTAGTTTCTTGTGTTCAAATGAAATCCTACAAAAAAAAGAAACATCCACAATCTGAACATAAGGGACATCAGGTGTTGTTTCTGTGGTAAATAGTAAATAACTGCAGGGTAATATGGGTAATTCTAAAATTGAGCTCTTTTTGGAATGCTTAATATGTAGCTTTCCCCTTTTTACAGATTTGAAGCTTGATACTTTTCAAGCATGCTGTATATCACTGTGGTTGTGATTTGTTGATTCTCTTTGTCAATGTCTTTGCAGAGAAACAAATGAAACCAGTTTGCAGTTCTAACTGTTCCCAGTTGTGCAATACAGACGTTTCTTCCAATGAGCACATGACAAAGACCTCCTGTCAAGAAACTGACAAATTCAGTCGCATGCATTACAGCGACTATCACAATGGTTTTGTAAACGCTCTGCCGAAGACACAAGCAAGTGAAAACCAACACACATGTTGCGTGTGCAACAAAGTGTTTTCCTTGTTCTCATCATATAAAAGACATCAAAAAATACACACAGGTGAGAAGCCATACAAGTGTTCTGTGTGTAAGAAATCCTTTGCTCATTTGACAGGTTTAAAATATCATCAAATAATACACACGGGTGAGAAGCCAAACCCGTGCTCGGTGTGTGGCAAGGCGTTTGCTCGACCCTCGGCATTGAAAAGGCATCATAGAATACATACGGGAGAGAAGCCGTACGAGTGTTCTTCATGTCAAAGGGCCTTTGCTCAGTCGACCGCTTTAAAATACCATCAAAGAACACACACTGGCGAGAAGCCAAACACGTGCGCTCTTTGTGGAAAAGCATTCGCTCGCTCATCACATCTATATCAACATCAAAAAAGACACACTGGCGAGAAGCCGTACAAGTGCTCTCTGTGCAGCAATGCATTTTATCGGTCATCATCTTTGAAATGTCACCAAAGAAAGCACACCGGCGAGCTACCAGAGAAACCACACAATTGTTCTGTGTGCAGCAAGGCATTCACTCGTTCGTCACATTTGTATCGACATGAAAAAATTCACATGCAAGATAACCTGTACAAGTGTTCAGTGTGTTGCAAGGTCTTCGCCCAATTGACAGATTTGAAGGATCATCAAAGAATACACGACGAAAAAAACCCCAACACGTGTTTTATGTGTAGCAAAGATTTTCCTTGTTTATCGGCGCTGAAAAGGCATCAAAAAATTCACACCGGTGAGAGGCCGTACACGTGTTCTGTGTGTCGTAAGGCCTTTGCTCATTTGACTGGTTTAAAATATCATCAAAAAACGCACACGGGCGAGAAGCCGAACACGTGCTCGGTGTGTTGCAAGGCATTTGCTCGACTCTCGGCATTGAAACGACATCATAGAATACATACGGGAGAGAAGCCGTACAAGTGCTCTTCGTGTCAAAAGGCCTTTGCTCAGTCGACCGCTTTAAAATACCATCAAAGAATACACACTGGCGAGAAACCCTACAAGTGCTCTCTGTGCGGCAAAGCATTCACACGTTCATCACATTTATATGAACATCAAACAATTCACATGAGGAGGGCCTAACCAAGTGTTTGGTGTGTTACAAGGCCTTCCCCCAATTGATAGATTTGATGGATCATCAAAGAATCCACATTTGAAGAGAAACGCAACACATGTTCTTCATGTGGCAAGCATTTTCCTTGCTTATCAGCGCTGAGAAGTCATCAAATAATACACACAGGTGAGAAGCCGTACAAGTGTTCTTTGTGTCATATGGCCTTTACTCGTTTGACTGGTTTAAAACATCATCAAATAATACACACGGGCGAGAAGCCGAACAAGTGCTCTGTGTGTGGCAAGGCTTTTGCTCGACTCTTTGCATTGAAAAGGCATCACAGAATACATACGGGAGAGAAGCCGTACAAGTGTTCTGTTTGCATCAATGAGTTTACTCGATTATCCCACTTACATCAACATGAACGAATACATACCGGTGAGAAACCTTACAAGTGCTCTTTGTGCAGCAAAGCATTCACACGTTCATCCCATTTATATAAACATCAAAGAAGTCACATGCGGGAGGGCCTACACGAGTGTTCGGTGTGTCACAAGGCCTTCCCCCAATTGACAGGTTTGAAGGATCATCAAAGAATACATAAGGGAAAGAACCCCAACACGTGCTTTGTATGTAGCAAAGATTTTCCCTGGTTATCAGCGCTGAAAAGGCATCAAAAAATACACACGGGTGAGAAGCCGTACAAGTGTTCTTTGTGTCACAAGGCCTTTGCTCATTTGATTGGTTTGAAATATCATCAAAAAACGCACACTGGTGAGAAGCCAAACACGTGCTCAATGTGTGGCAAGGCGTTTGCTCGACCATCGACATTGAAAAGACATGAAAGAATACACATGAGAGAGATGGGGTTCGGTTGTGGATACCTCCCCTGTGAGCGATTCCGAGCGACTGCAAGCTATTAAACAAACCAGTGAGGAGAAAGCTAGCAGGCAGATGCACAACCCTGGCATATACCTTCTTGGCACGACTCTTCTGAGTGCCATCGATGACCCCTGTCAAGCAGCCGAGGCCCTACGGCTTCTTGTGGAAAGCAATATGGCGAGCTGTAACAAAAATATGCCGAATAATAATGACAATCAGTCAGAGAAAATGACTAACGGGACACAGACCGATCGTAGGCTGAGGCCTAAGTCTGTGTGGCCACACCGAGCAGCCGGAATGTGTGCTGAAAAGGATAATGACTGCACTTTCTCCGTTGAAGAAGTCGATGCCTGCCTCACGATAGAACAGCGTTCTACACCAAAGCTAAAAGCTACAAAGGTGCCGCCTGTTCTACAACAAACAACTCCTCGGTTCAAGACGAATCGGAGAGGATTAAATGAACAGAGCTGGAGCTTAGAGGAGAAGGAAGTTATCCTCCACTGCAAAGCTTATACTGCATATGAAGCATGGGGGATTAACGGTAAAGGAGAAAGATTCATGAAGCAGTTGAAACGAACAAAGCTGGCAGCCAAGGCCAAAAGAGTTCCATTAACGAAATTCACTTCAACAACATCAATAATCCAAAGATACTTGACCCAGAAAAGTATAAAGGAAATAACTGACAAAGCAGAGACAGCAAGCAATTGAAGACTTAAATCAGATAACTCAAGAAGAGCGAGTCAGTATCAAAAAGAAAATTTGGACAAAGAAGGAAAAAATGGACGTTACTCTGGGCAATGGAATATGCCAGAAAGAAAGTGCGAACACCTGGGAACAGATGTTCCGAAGATTATGCCCTGATGAAGGTAATTTTAATCGGGCAGCACTAAACTCAAAGAAAAACAATATCCTCAAACAAAAAACATTCACAGAGGAGGAATTAATAATAACAGATGAACAAACTGAAGAGGCAATAAGAAATGACTGGTCACCTGTAAATGGCGAACAACCACCAATGCCACAATGGAATGACGGGGACATACGTTTGAGATGAGATTACCAGACTGCAAACTCCTGAAGAAAAGGAACAACCAACAGAACTTATTGATGCTACACAGAAAGTAGAACAAGAGAGGAAAACAGAAACAGATGATATTTCAAATTTAATCACAATACCAGAAACATAAATTGCGCGACGGATTAATGAATTGAATCAAGAATCCAAAGATACTTGATCCAGGATAAAGATACTTGACCCTGCTGTTCTTCCTCCGCTACAATCGGTTCTTCTGACCATGTGCTTGTCAAAATGGACATCTCTCTGTCTGCAATCAGAGAACCCCCTCAGTGCCGTCGAGTCTGGCATTTCACTCAAGCCAAACTGGCAGGGTCTCCAAGCAGCCATCAAACTTCTAGACTGGTCTCCCATCGCTACTTTCTCCAACATCAACTCATCCTGGGAATTCTTTCAAAGAAACTTGCTCTCCCTCATGCACAGATTTATCCCCTCTCGTCTTCAGTTGTCCTACCCTTCCTCCCGCCGTTCACAAAGCTTGTGGCAGGAGTTGTCCTGAAACAATTGCCTTTTCCTCATGGAAAGCAAACCCAACTGAGGGTAATCTCAGTTCCTTCCATAAAGCTCGGAACAAGTGTGTATCTACCCTCAGGAGAGCCAGAAAACATCGTCTTTCCAAGCTCAAATCTAAACTCTCAAACCTCTCTCCCTCCTCCAAATCCTGGTGGGGTCGAAAAAATCTGTTTCTGGTGTTTGTTCCCCTCCATCCCTCCCTGACCTCAAATGGCTGCACTGCTGATACGTACGTGAAAAACTGAATCCTAAACTCGGTGTTTGCATCAAAATTCTGTGTCAGAAACCCATCGCTTTCTGCACCCACCTTACCCAGTCCACCCAACTGTCCCTGGACTAAGTGTCCTTTTCCTCTGACAAAGTGGAGAGTTTGCTGTCAAACCTCGACTCAGATTCTGCAACCGGTCCTGAGGATCAGCCCACGTGTCCTAAAAACTTGCTCTCGCTCACCTCTCTGTTTATTCACCCTTCATTTGCTCAAGGTCATCTGCCATCTACTTGGAAATCAGCAAACATTACTGCCCTCATAAAAAAGTGCAACAACAGATCCCTGCAACTACAGACCAATCAGCCTTCTCCCAATCATCAGCAAGGTTATGGAATCCATCATCGCTTCAGACATTAAATCCTTCCTCTTCTCCAATGGCCTGATTTCCGATCACCAATTTGGTTTCAGACCAAGTCACTCTACCCTGGATATGCTGTTCTGCTCTCTCAACAATGGATGGAGGTCTCAATGCTGGACATGAAATCAGAGCCATATCCCGAGACATATCACGTGATTTTGACACGGTCTGGCACCCTGCCCTGCTCACCAAACTCTCTTCCTGTGGTATCCAAGGCCATCTCCACTCATGGCTCAAGTATTCCTCTCCTGTCTCAGCCAACATGTGGCCCTAAATGGAGTTCTTTCATCCCCTCTTCCGTCCAGGCTGGAGTTCCTCAGGCAGCGTTCTGGGCCCTGTTCTTTTTCTGGTTTTCATCAATGATCTCTCCGACTCTCTGGAAAATCCTCTTTATCTCTTTGTTGATGACCCACCACTGCCGTACCATTGTCATCCCTCAACCGGTAGTAGCAGCTTCTTCGCTCCTGCAGATCTGGATAAAATCACAAACTGGTCCAACACGTGGAACATGTCTTTCAATCCGGACAAATCTCACACTCTCACTATGTCTCTCCAAAGGACCATTTTGAACCCACCTCCCCCATCTACTTTCTCAACAATCCTCTGGAAGAAGTCCTTTCTTTCAAGCTTCTGGATCTCACTATCTGCCATGATCTTTCCTGGGAAAGCCACATTTCCAACCTGGCTCCAAAGCCAGTTGCCGACGGGAATCCTCCTCGTGCAAAGTCCTTCCTCGGCCCACCTGATCTCTGACCACATACAAGCTTTCGTCCGCAGCCTGATGGAGTACTGCTCTCCCCTCTTGGCTGGTGCTCCTGCCCTCACCTTTCTCGGCTTCACGCTGTGGAAACCAAGGCATTTGGTCATGGTATCTCCCGATGAGACTGAGTCTTTGGCCTCTCACTCTCTCACCACAGCAGCGGTGGTCTTTCTGTCTTCTACCTCTCCTCTCCGGTCTCCCCCCCCCCCCCCCCCCTGCTCTGTCTGCGATTTGTCCCCACAATATTTCCGCAGGGCACTCAAGGTCCCAACACCCCCTTCTGGTAAAACTACCAAAATCACGAATCACTGCTCACTTCACCCTTTCATTACTCTTTTTCCCCCTTTGGAATAAACTCCCTCACTCTGTTCAATCCCATTCTTCCCTCCAGGCCTTCAAAACGGCTGTTCACCACCACCTCTTATCATTCCCCATCCAAATCCTTGGTCTTTTCTACCCCCGTTTATCCACTCCAAACCCACCTCCTTAAAATTCCCTGCTTTCCTTCCTGAAAATCCCTGTATGTTCATCTTGTAAACCCCATGTTCCCCACCCCATCCCTCTCCCTTCCATAGATCTCCGAATGTCTCTGTTCCCCACTGTTTTGTCCTTCCCACTCCCGCCCCTCTTGTCTCATGCCCCCCTTGCTGTGCGTTGTGTGTAAGCTCTCATACGAGTCTCGACAAGGTATACCAATAAACAAAACTGAAAACTCCACATCATGACCACAGAATGACAGGAGGAAATGCTGCAGCATCACACCTAGAGATAGATTCACCTGAAGTCACAAACTCAGATCAAATAGCACCTTTGCAAACAAAACAAATAAGAGCAACAAGGATAGATTACAATGAGGAGGAGAATAATGGACAACACAATGAAGAAGAGGAAGAGGAGGTTGACAATGAACAGCATCGGCCAGAAGATGAGCTGGCCAATAAAAGAGGAATTCAAATTGATATCTCCCAAAGAAAGACCACATCTTCACCGAATGAACAACAACAAACAGTTGAAGATACAAGAAAGGAGAATAAACCAAGCAGTAACTAAAATGCTCCCCAAATCACCTAATTGAAGAGAAATGAACGATGTGAGGTTTGCAGCAGCACTGTATAATCCAAGAGAAAATAACAGTAAACAACTACACAAAAATATAGATCTGATTACTTAATAAGAAACAAAACACCACCATGGAAACAGAGACTTGAGAAGCAGAGACCGACTGAGGGTCGAAACAGCACAAATATAACAATTCAAGAGGGGAAACAGAAGCCCAAAGCTTATGAAAAGAATCAGACAAATAAAAAATAATTATAACAAAGAAAACTATAAGGGCACTCGGTAGAGCACATACCTACGCCACGTAATGCCTAATCCACGAGAACATGTCATGCTATATGTCGTTTTTGGCCCGATCTCTCAATGGTGAAGAATCACTTTGAAATTAAATAATTCTCCTCTTCGGATTCGGATCTTCACCAAAATCGAATCAATTTGTCGTTGTCACACACCAAACCTGTCCAGCAAGTTTCATCCGAATCTATCCTCAACTTTTTGAGATATCGTGCTATATATCGTTTTTGACCCAATCTCTCAATGGTGAAGAATCACTTTAAAAATTATAGTAGCCGGATCCGGGATCTTCACCAAAATCTAATCAGTTTGTCCTTGTCACACACCCAGCCTGCCCACAAAATTTTGTCTGGATCTGTACACAACTTTTTGAGATCCTCTACGCAAACAGACAAACAAACAAACAGAGGGATGAAAACATAACCTCCTTCACCTTTGGTGACAGAGGTAACAATGGACTTGACCCATTATAATCTGCCCATAATAAACTCTAAAATACAACAGATAGCAAGGAAAATATAAACTATGATGAGGCCAACAATTGAAGAAATCCAAATCAATCGTTTGAAAACAACCCGAAAAAGTTCAATTGAGAGCTCGGGAAACAAAACAAAATGTGACAACTCCCCCTTAAAACAAAAAAAGAGGACCTAGAAAAGTTTTGTAAAGGTATATTTGAAGTTGAGAAAGAACGCAACAAGGAAGCAGATTAGATACGACACTTGGAAAATAAAAAGCAACATCTACAGGAAATGGCACCCAATGACAATTGATGAAGAGAAAATTAGAAACATCTCACAAAAGCATCAAACTTCAAATGCCCAGGCCCGGATAGGATTCCCAACTTCTGGCTAAAGCAACTACATGCTCTCCACCCTCAATACGTTCGAGCATTTAATGAACTCGTCCAAGGGAAACAGCCAATGGATGAATGGTTCACAGAAGGCAACACTCTTTTAATCCCAAAATCTGATGAAACCCATCTACCCAACAACTATCAACCAATAATATGCGCACCAACAACATACAAACTTTTAACAGGTATAATCACGATGCAACTTATAACCACTTCACTCAACAAGGAGCTATAAAGGCAGAGCGTAAAGGATGTAAAAGGGGATGTTATGGAACAATAGACCATTTATTGTTAAATAAAGCCATACTCGAAAACTGCAAGCTCCGACAAACCAACTGATCCACAGCCTGGATAGATTACAAAAAAGCGCCTTCGATGGTGACCCACATTCATGGATTATAAAATGTGTGCAAATATACAAAATTGATCCCCAAAGAGTCACACTGATTGAGAAAGCAATGATGCTGTGGAACACAACTCTGATATTACCTTACTTGGAAGGAAAGATTATAAATCCCAGGAGTAAAGATACGATGTGGTATCTTACAAGGTAACAGCCTTCCCCCTTCCTCTTTTGACTGGCTCTGGACCCACTGAGTAACCTCATCAATGAACAAGGACACGGATAGTTTTACGTGCAACAGAAAAATATCCAAAGAAACAAGAAAGGTAACACATCTACAGTACATGGATGATCTAAAACTCTTCACCCCAAATGATAAGAAATTGGGAGATCAACAAAAACTACGAACACAGTCCTCAGAGGACATCCAAATGGAGTTTGGTCTTGACAAATATGCCAAATGTATATTTTTACAACGAAAAACAAAAAGAACAGACAACATCTTAATCGTTGAAAGTACAGCAATACAGGAACTAGAAAACGAAGCATCCGACAAATACTAGGCAATAGAAGAAGGCCCCCAGACACAACACAAAACAATGCATAGAATAATCAGCAAAATGGACCTTCGCAGAATTAGACTAATTCTGAATCCATCCCTCTCTCCAAGAAACAAAACCAAAGCGAGAAACCAAATTGCTGTGCCGGTATTCCAATATAGATATGCAATTATAAACTGGCCACAATTGGAGATCAACAATTTAGACACCAAAACAAGGAAACTTCTAACTAGTCACAAGATTTTCCACAAAAACGAATGCAAAAAACCGAGGTTATACTTACCGAGGCAAGGAGGAGGAGGAGGTGGTTTGATGGAGCTTAACCAAGTGCACAGAACATTGTGTGTAGGATTAGCGAAGTATGTGAAGAGCGCAACAGACTATCGGATGAGATTTTTTACACAAGGAAGAAAACAGAGCAAAACAGGGATCCTTAATTCATTCAGCAACAAACTTCCAAAAAGAGGTGCAAATGATTGATGCTACACAGGAAAACGAAATAGAAACAAACAGCCCTGATGAACAGCCCCAAAGGAAAGAAAAAAAAAGGAAAACTACAAAAAAAAATCAGTAGATATACTCTGACAAATGGGAGAATGACAAAATAGCAGGAAGATTAAAAATGAGCTTGAAAGGACAGGTATCGACAAGGTAAAGGCTCTTTGGAATGGCTAAGATGTCAAATAAGTTGGGATGGAGAATGAGTCATCATAAATGCCCAAGACCGAGGACATTACACTAATGCCTGAAAGAAAATGGCGGGATTGAGGCAATTGGCCAAATGCAGGCTTTGTGGGGTGGAAATAAACTCCCAGCCACCTCCTTTCGGGATGTAAAACACTCATGTCGGAACTGTTCTACACAGAAAGACATGACAGCGTCTGCAGAGTAATCCACTGGCACATCTGTAAACTTTTCAACATCCCGGTTTCACAGCAATCATGGAAACACAAACCAGATCCGATCCTTGAAAATGACCATAAAATGCTCACGTATGACAAGATGATCCCATCAAGTTTGGACATTGCAAACAAAGCATTGCGTCTGGACATGGTGCTCAAACACAAAAAAGAAAAGTCAGCATTGTTGATTGAGGTTTTAGTTCCCAATGACTTTGTACTGAATGCAACAGAAATCAGGAAAATGACCAAATACCAGGATCTAAAAAGTGATGTCAAGAGGATGTGGAAATTGAAGAAAGTTGAAATTGTACCAATGATAGTTGGAGCTACAGGACTGATAAAGAAAACCCTTTCTGAGTCTTTAAAAATCATTCCTGGGAATATCACGACAAACTATCTACAAGTGGAGGATGTCAGAAGTTCAGTGAGGATTTTGAAACGAGGCTATGAGAATGAAGTTTCACAATTTGGTTCATGAATCATGATCCTTTACCAAAAAAGAAGTGGAGATTTTGAGTTCTGGGAGAACTTCCTCTCAACTCCTGAAACACGCAAATGGAGATAACAACCAACGTGAGAAAAGCCTGACAAATGTTCTGTGTGCAACCAAGCCCATTTGACTTTCTCGAAACATTACAAAATACACAAAGAACCTATAAGCTGAAGGGTGCCTACATTGTGCCAGTTGTGGTTCGAGCAATGGGAAAAATAATTTTAAAATAAGAACCTCACAGAAATTTTGAAAACGATATCAGGGGAAATTACTACAAATCAGCTACAATTGGACGTTATCCGGGGTTCAGTGATGATCCTCAAAAAAACCATTGGAACGAAGACATGAGAATAAAACTTCACAACTTTCCTTGAAACGTTATCCTGCAGAAAGAAGGTCCAACATAATGATCCTCCAAAGAACGATCCTACCAAAAACAATTTGAGATGTGACAAGACTGTTTCACCCACTGAAACCCCCAAATGAAAGCCTGGTGTTGGACTTAACTGTTAAGGGGGCTGGCAAGATCGTAAGGTCTTGAATTTGAGCCCCTGTTTTCACCCTTTTTAATAACACCAGGTGGGTTGACTCAGCCTGTCATCCTTCCGAGGTTGGCAAAGTAAGTACCAGCTTCCTGGTAATAGGGGCATTGCATCAGTGGCACAGCCGTGCTCCAGAAAATGATACAACATGCAGCCACAGGCTGCATACAAAACAACAACAACCAAATGGAGATTAAAACCAACTCCAGGGTTCGCACAGTCCTTGGAAAGCCTTAAAATTCCTGGAGAAATGAAAAAGCATTCTCCAGTACCGGAAAGACATGGAAAACTTGTCCACATCCTTGAAACTCCTGGAAAAGCAAGACAATTGGACAGATATAAATATAATCAATGCACAAAGAGAATAGTCAATGGGTGACTATCTCGGTATCGTGGTGTATTTTGTCTCACCGGCGATCTCTCGATTAGCGTTTCTACCAGGTTTTGTAAAAAAATATAAATAAAAATAAACCCACTTTCAATTCCTCTGAACCTGCTTTCCGTTGCCTCCAATTTGCCACGGATGTTTGTTTACGTCACATAATATGTGAATTTACATGTACATGTGAAATAGTTTGTTTATAAATCCTGTACGAAAGTTTTCCTTGGGCGGTGTACAGTACACCACTGCCTCGATGGCTCCCGAATAAAACATGTGTTAGCTCATTTCCTCTGCATGAGTTGCAAACAAAATGTGCCTTTATTTCACAATAGATGACTTGTTGTTCAGTCTTCAAATGTGCACTGGGGGCTTGAAGTTTCAGGCCCTCGGCCTTATAAGTGGTCTCCAAAATGGCGGATGTCTGATTTGATTTTTTTGAGGTGCAATTGTGGGTGGAGTCCAACCAATGGGTGGAAAGAAAGAAACAGACCGAAACATCCCGTTAAAAATGACGCTCACCAAGCACCTCCACCCCCACCCCACTCACCACCATCACAGCACATTTGTAAATAATACAACTCACAGGCTTGCAGATTTACTTTTGTTTCACAAAGAAAAGTATGATCATTTTCAAAATATATTTCTTATCAAAATGATAATGGAATTTCAAATGACTGAGTAAAATTATTCACCCATATAATTATATTTTGACTGAAAATAAAATTTGCTAATGTCTCACCTCCAGCGTTATAGTTGTGGAATGGTCACTTGGTGAGCCCAAATTCAGATGTGTGTCGTAAAAGTTTTGGACGGCATAAATTCACCTTTCCTGAGTGGAAACAAAATGGCAAATGGCGCTAACACTGATATTGCATGTCTCTTTTATTGACGAACACGACGTCACTTCCGTGAACGTGAGGTCACTTCCTACGTGACAGAGAAATAAATACACAGGGCTTTTATATATTTAGATAATGGTGCTCACAGCCCAAACAACTCCCACTCCCACCCTTCTCACCCCTCCTCCCAAACATGATTAATAGTAAGCACTAGACGACCCGTGAACCCGTTGGGTTCCCGTTGTGACAGCGGTTGATGCCAAAAATCATTTCAAAAAATAATTAAAAGATAGCGCCAGCGAACTATACCGCTGAGGTTGTTTGCATTAATCAAATAATCCCGAAGAGTACTTGAC
>CM068968.1:77017567-77028847 GCA_035128595.1 Eptatretus atami | reverse complement strand
GGATGGATCTCAGAAATCGCACCAAGGAAAAAATTAAAACATGGCACAAAGCAAGTACTCCTCATGGGGAATAGTGGTTTTTTTATGACATCATAGGTACTCTCATTATGACGTCATAATTGCACATGTATAACGCCACATACGAACAGTATGAAAAATGTTGAGGGTCATCCAGGGATAAAACGGTCCACAAAATGTTTTGATGACGTCATCGGTCGCGTGATTTCGGCAGCCATATTGTTTTTTGTTTTTTTTTAACCTTCAAAAATCTTATTCTCTGAAATGGCTAAAAAGATTGAGGCAAAACTTTACGCATATGACCGCCTATTCATGAGGAACAAAAGGGTCACACATGATGTCATAGGTCACATGGTTTGGCAGCCATATTGGATTTACCCTAAAGCCGATAAAAATACACGATCCAAAGAAGTCCTGGTGAGGATTTGCAATCTTTGTCTTTTTCTTGTTTACAATTGCTATATTATCAGGGGGTGGACACTTATCCAACCAAGATATTCTAGTTTTGTATTTTTAATTCATTTTCTGAAATTTGTAGATTGTTTTTCACTTGGAAGTTGTGGGTCACGATGTGTAAATAAAAGTGGAGAAAGTCTGATTTAATGTAATTTAATTCCAGGCTACAAGGCAACAAAAGGTGAAAATTTTCAAAGGGGGTGTAGACTTTCTATAGGCACTGTGTGTTAATATACATAACGTGTTTGCCTTTCTCACTGAGTTTCAAGACGTCAGCACATGATATTTAGAAAAAAGCCGCGACCTTCATGTCCACTTATCCTTAACACATGGACGGATCTTTCCCAGTAGAAATGCATCACTTTGCACACAATTTCGAAACCACACGCACAATTCCAATGAAACTTGACCACAACCTTCATCACCCGTGATGTACTAAAGTTTATTCACGACATTTTAAAAAAAAAATCGGGGTCTGAGGGGTTATAACAGGGGGGTTGCCCCCAAAATAGTATTTGCTTTCTTCTCTGAAACTCGACACACAATTTCAATGAAACTTGACCGCAACCTTCATCACCCATGAAGTACTAAAGTTTGTTCATGACATTAAAAATAATCAGGTGTTTCACCCCCAAAATAGGTATTTCCTTTCTTCTCCGGTCCGTACAAGTCCGTCGACGTATTAAAAACCTCGGTATTTCTGTCCGGCGCAAATAGTTAGTATATATCGACAATTTGCGATTGACCCTGCAGCGCGCTTCGCACCAACAGCATTTATACCAACGACATATTAAATGGGCTGCCGACGTTAATGCCGCATCCTGGGGCGGTGCATGTTTCTCGGTGGGCCTTGTCCCGGCTAAGCTGAACGACAATGGCAATCGCTCGGTCACAGTAATCAGGTGAGTAGCGCAGCGGACCGCGATTTGCTGAACGGTCTCCGTACCCCAAACGCGCGGAGCGAAGCATCGATACAACAACTATTAACTCGATACAATCGCTTCACCAAGCTCGTATTGGCCCATGTACTCTTACAACCATGACCAACCTCAATGATTCCCCACGACACGTGTTGCTGCGTAGGCTCGTCTGGCCGCCCGATGGCGCGGGACGCAGACCTCCTAGCCCCACGTTCCCACTTACGGTTTACAAACGTTACGGACTTCCGCGATAGTGTACTGACTCGCTCGTATTCTCAAAATTTCTCGAATTTCTTCATGCGCAGTTTACTAGATAAATCACAATACCCCCAAGTTATGATCGCTTTCATATAGCGTGCATTAATTTCGGCTGTAACATCAGTAGTGAGCTGGTATGCTCCCCGAAACCGGAAGTAAATTTTAACACGCCGATGAACTTCATCGAAAATAAGCAAGTAGGAGACAAAATTTAAAACAAGTGTTTTTTTCGGTACTTTTAGATGTTTTTGTTGCTGTTTGTACTCCCCTTCCCCCATATAACGCTCCTACCTCCAGAGGAACTAGTCTTATTGTATAGCCTGATCCACATACTGCACGCACATGTACTTTCACAACTCTTGTAATCTCGCATTTCGCTGCTGCTTTGTGTCTGTCTGACTTGTGTCCAGTCGTCGCTCTTACGAAAGCTGAAGGACGGCTCTGTGATGTTTTATTTGAAGCATATTTTTTTTTTTTTTGCACTACGTTATTTTGGTTTTTTCCTCCCTCTTCTTCTTCTCTTTGTGTTTTCCTTGTCCTGATCGTACATGCGAAAGGCAAAATATCGTTCTAGGCCTTTGGCGTGATCTGCTCTAGTATTCGCCTCTACTTCATTAGTTACTACTCGTTCCCGGTATATTATCGCTCGTCGTACTTGATACTTCACTCACATATACACGTAAATGCCGTTTATTACTCTGATTTCAGAACTTCCGGGCAAACGCACCGTCCTGATTCTTTGAATATTGTTCCATTCTTGGCTACGTCGATGAGCGTACAGTGCAACGGCTGTGTGGCTTGTTGTTTCTTGGCTCGCGTTTGAAGGTCTCTTTTCTCTGGTCTCGCACCGTACGGGCCACGCTACGCTACGGGTCAATGGCACATGCGAAGGAACGGCCTGCTGTGTCGTTGTTGTTTCTGGCCTGCGGTTGAAAGTTTTTTTTTTTTTTGCCACGTTTGCCATGCACTACGTGCTTATCATACTAGTACATAAAAATGGGGATATCACATGTGATGATCGTTATGTCAATCGCGAAGCATCTCCCGATTTATGTGGCGCTGGACCATCACTGAAACTTACAATATGTGACATAGATGTTACGTCATGTGACGCATCCCACCCCTTCTTATCTGGGTAGGAAGCTATCCATTATTGAGGTAGCCTTCACACGTTTCCATACATTGGGTTCTACTTCCCAAGTTGCCAAACTTGTATTTTTTGGCTGGTTCAAATTTTAATTTTCTTATTTCTTATTGGAAGCACGAAGTGAAAATAAAACTCGTAACAAGCAGATACCTCTGTATCACCGAAGCCGTAAGCCTCCCCAGGCCACCAGGCATCCAATGATGGCCCCCTCCGCAGTATGACTTTGACCTTAACATTTTTGGGACAGCTCTGTAAATAAAGAAAAACGCATCTCCTCCTTCCACTTACCTGTCTATCTCCTCTCTATCGTGCCTGAACATCACAAAACAACAGCATTGCAACAGATGACATCTACCATTCTTAGCTATCTTATGTCACACATCTACAATCATATCCAAAATAAAAAAAAACCGTCATCATCTAAGAAGAAACATGAATATTCGGCGACAGAAAACATTCATCTCAGTTATGTATCAAAAATGGTGTTTTTCGTTTAATTAGTCAACAATCGGAAAACAATACAAAGCTAGGTCATGGTCTACAAAGTACAAACCATCCATGTGGCCACTATTCGTTCGGGGCTCGCAGCGCTATACGTAATTGCTCATTATCGGTAAGAAACTACCATCTTTCCCAGTGACTTTGCGTCGGCAAAGTCAGTCTTTGTGGATCGTTCAGCTCATTGCAAAATTTGAGTGGCCAAAATTTTACTTTATTTACTTTCATACTGCCAGTTCTGACCAGTGTAGACCTAATCAACCCGCTAGTGCGCTAGTACACATGTAAAAGGAAAGTGTATAATGAACGTGCTTCCTCTGGCGCGCCCTAAGACGAGAGAGCGAGAGAGAGACGAGAAAGAGAGAAAGTAACCGAGAAGAAGAAGTACACTCTAATAACTAACTGCGACTGATGCAGACGCACCTACCGCTGATCGAGATGAGATAGAGACCGAAGAATTGACGCGAGATGAGGACGAGAGGACAATTTAATCGTTCAGATCGGTGCCTCAAAACCCAGAATACTGGTCAAGTTTTAGGCTGAAACAATCGGTATTATGTCGATAATCGGATATAGTATAACCTTAAAATAGTCTAAGTGGACAAACACCAAAAAAATAATTGTGCCCTTATCACGAGCCCACCTAACATTTCATTCCGAAACGTCTCCAATCGCAGCAAAGGAGAAACAAAACCTAAAACGGTTGGTTTAGTAACTCCTAGGGTCCAAGCCCGGGGGAACTAATTGTATAAAACAAACCGACAACGAGGAGCCTCCCCCATGCGTCGAGGAGTATCGGGGAGCGTCATCAACAGGAGATGAATAGAGATAAAAGTTCGAAGTTAAATATGGCATCTATTTAATACCTCGAGCAGGCAAGTAAGCTGCTCTTCCTCCTGCCAACAAACTTGCTTCAGTGAGCTCCAGGAAACTCGTTGCACACCCAGCTCGCAGTCCAGCAGAACCTTGCATGTGTTGCTTCACCTTCCCGTCCAAACAGGATGTCCACCATTCCCGTCCATCAGGAGGTCCACATCCACCCCGTCCATCAGGTGTCCACCATCCCGTCCATCAGCGTGCGTCCACCATCCCGTCCATCAGGTTGGTCCACGCCTCACGTCACTCAGGTGCTCCACCAAATCCAGTCCATCAGGAGGTCCACCATACAGTCCATCAGGTGGTCACCTTCCCGTCCAACAGGTGCTCCACCATCCAGTCCATCAGGAGGTCCACCATCCCGTCCATCAGGTGGTTCACCATCCCCATCCATCAGTGTAGCGTCACCATTCACGTCCAATCAGCTGGTCCACCTTCCCGTCCATCAGGTAGTGTCACCTCACGTCCATCAGGTGGTCCACCCTCACGTCCATCAGGTGGTCCACCTTCCACCCACGGGGTTCCATCAGGTGGTCCACCTTCACGTCCATCAGGTGGCCACCTTCCGTCCATCAGGGTGTCCACCCTTCCCACGTCCATCAGGTGGTCCCACCCTTCACGCCATCAGTGGTCTCACCACCTCCATCACGTGGTCCACTCAGTCAAGTCAGGTCCACCTCACGTCCCATCAGGTGTTCACCTTCCCGCTTCCATAGGTGCTCGATAGCTCCAACAATCTCGTCTCGAGGTCCACCTGCATGCTCCTCTCTAGAGCCTGCTATCGCGCCTCAACCTGCTCAAGCTGCATTCGACTCCGCGGCGATTGCCGCTTCCAGTTCCGCGTTCGTCCATTTACATATTTCAATGTTTTCCCTCTGAAATAGCGATTGAAGGGCAGTTTCACAGACAATCTTGAGTGTCGTAAACCGGACGCAGATGACAACTCCCAGCACGTACTGTACAACTCGTATGTTCTTTCAAACAGATAAACGCGACGTTCAGAATAAATAGCCCAAGAAATAAAAAAAATTGGTTGTTGTTTTGCTCGTCGTCTTGACTTCTTACATTCTGTGGATCTATGGAGCATTGGAAATGCTTGTAACTTACTTTCTCCTCAGGCTTTAAAAATAATCTTATATGACGACATGGTAATAACTGGGAGGGAAAAAACTACACTTTGTATTAACTCGTAATGTCAATCCTGACGAACGTGAGCCGCTGACGGACTTTAAATCAAGTCACGTGCTCATTGACCTTCGTTTATAGTTTGAATGATCATCCGAAGCGCAGATTCGTCACCAAGCTTCGCGGAGCGTCGGAATTGACTGACGTCGCATCACTCTCAGTCAGTCCCCATGCCATCTGCTATTTAATGAAGATCATTCAAGCGGCAGATTCGTCACCAAGAAAGCCTGGTTTGACGTCAGCATCAACTCCGGGTTACAATCATTCCTAGCGGTCTCACCACACTAGGTGACAAATACAGCAGGATGATGGTAAGATCCCAGACGTGGAGGGACTCACACCGATACGTTCCTCATATTGACTCCGAGGACAATGCTACCATCGTTATACAAACAGATGCCATACTTCATAGAAAAGTAGTTATACTACAGCCTCCAGGATCTTTGAGAGGCGTAAGAAGCCCGCCCCAACCCCTAAAACCCGACCAACACTTTGATACCGTCATCGGAAGAAATGCGAAAACAGAAGATGACTCATTCTCCGAATATGTCGCTAAACATTCATGAATTCCCTCACAAAGCTGTTCCGATATCTATGGAACTTGGCTCTTAAAAGTGGAAATAAAAATAAACCTTTCATTAACTTTGATACTACTCGCGAATACTAATGAATTTAACCGCAGAACTGTATTACAAATACAACCCCACGAGGCCGTAATATGAATGCCCAATACCAAAAAACACGTAGGGCAATACCCCTCGGGTACAACAGCGGCAATACCCCTGGGCACTCACTGGCAATATCCCTGGTACACACCGGCAATACCCCTGGGGTACACAGCGGCAATACCCCTGCGCGGCACCACTGCAATATCCTGGTACACAGCGGCAATACCCCTGGCACTCACTGGCAATATCCTGGGTACACACCGGCAATACCCCTGGCATAACAGCGGCAATACCCTGGGCACTCACTGGCATATCCCTGGTACACAGCGGCAATACCCCTGGGTACACAGCGGCAATACCCCTGGTACACAGCGGCAATACCCCGGGCACTCACTGGCAATATCCCTGGTACACACCGGCAATACCCCTGGGTACACAGCGGCAATACCCCTGGGCACTCACTGGCCAATATCCCTGGTACACAGCGGCAATACCCCTGGGTACACAGCGGCAATACCCCTGGGTACACAGCGGCAATACCCCTGGGCACTCACTGGCAATATCCCTGGGACACACCGGCAATACCCTGGGTACACAGCGGCAATACCCCTGGGCACTCACTGGCAATACCCCTGGGTACACAGCGGCAATACCCCTGGGCACTCACTGGCATATCCCTGGGTACACACCGGCAAATACCCCTGGTACACAGCGGCAATACCCCTGGGCACTCACTGGCAATATCCCTGGGTACACAGCGGCAATACCCCTGGGTACACAGCGGCAATACCCCTGGTACACAGCGGCAATACCCCTGGGCACTCACTGGCAATATCCTCGGGTACACACCGGCAATACCCCTGGGTACACAGCGCAATACCCCTGGGCACTCACTGGCAATATCCCTGGGTACACACCGGCAATACCCCTGGGTACACAGCGGCAATACCCCTGGGCACTCACTTGGCAATATCCCTGGGTACACAGCGGCAATACCCCTGGTACACAGCGGCAATACCCCTGGTACACAGCGGCAATACCCCTGGCACCTCCTAGTCTGCGCAACTCCCTGGGTACACACACGGCAGTACCCCCGCCGGATCACAGCACGCGGGCACAATACCCCTGGGCACTCACTGGCAAATCCCTCAGGTACATCCAGCTGGCAATACCCCTGGGCACTCACTGGCAATATCCCTGCTCGGTACTCACTGCAATATCCCGGGTACGTCACTGCAATACTCATTGCGCGATCACTGGCAATACTCAGGGCGATCACTAGCAATACTCATGGCGTCGCGCCGTAACATACATTATCGAATACCATATCGTATATCGACACACACACACACCACACACACACACACAACACCACTTCCCCACCAACATCTCAATCACCCAACACACACCACAACACACATGCAGACCTCGGCTCTCTCGTCCCTCTCTTCTCTACCTCTGAAACCCCCAAGCACTCCATGTGCCAATCCTCAGACTAGCATCTCTTAGGATTCTCTGGCAATATCCCTATTGCCGAACTCACTGGCCAATACCGCCTGGGCACACTACCGCTGTGCGCGTCCCTAATACTCCTAGACGTACACAGCACGTTAACTTTGCAATACCGCGCGTCCGCCGTACCATGCAGCGAATATCCGCGCTGCTTGGGCACTCACTCGGCGAATATCCCGTAGCCGGTACACACCGGACGCAAATATCACACATCACATCAACACACACAAATCCACCACCTCCATCAGCGGATACCACAGCAGCGGCCACAAATACCCCCTAGGGCCACTCACTGGCCAAATATCCCCTGCACAACACAAACACACATCACACCACACACGCATCGAGTCACCAGCCAGGCAAATACCCCTGCTCGGCATCTCACTCCGAGATATTCCCTCTGCAGGCTGGAGCTACTACTTATTGGCCAGAATATTGCCGTACCTCGCCGCGTACTCACTGCGTAAGTACTCAGGTCCATCTCTAGGGCGATCACTCTCTGGTTAATACTCTGCAACGATTGGGCGTATCACCTGCGCTCTGATATAACCCCCCTTGGCACACACGGCTAAACCCCTGGGTGTACACAGCGGCAATACCCCTGGGCACCTCCCGCTAAAGAAGGCACTCCACTAGGCTGGCAGATAATACCCCCTAGGAGTGCGCACCCTAAGCTTCACCTGCTAGTACACCTGGTACCGCGTACACAACTCGCGCACAAGTTACCCCTGAGTCAACACACACTCCGCAATATCCCTGACGGCTCCACTCACTTACGTGGCAAATCCAATTCACCCCATGGGCACCTCAGATCTGGCAATACCCCTGGGTGCGCACCGGCAATACCCCTTGGGTGCTCACCGGCAGTTACCCCTGGGCACTCACTGGCAATACCCTGACACTCACTTACAGGCCATCTTTATAACACTGGGCTACCTCATCTTAGCCAACTACTTCTATATTGGCGCGCACTCACTGGCATCAATCATCCCCTAGGGCACACCACTCGGACCATACCACCCTGGGCACTTTACCTGGCACACAAGCTTATCACTCTGTGCACACCACATCACACACTGGGCTGAGATACCCCTGAGGAGGGTGTGCTCACCCGCCTGTATTACCCCTGGGCTTGCACTTCCTCAACTAGTCTCTACTTCTACCATATTCTCTGCTACTCACGTTGCAAATGTCCACATCCACTGCACACAGCTTATATAATCCTATAACCGACTGACAACATCAAATTATTTAACTTAACACAGTCTGCATTTCTTCTGACTCACACACGGATCTTTCAACCAGTTTCCGGTAACTGTATCGATTACCAACACACTTCACACTTTCCTATACCACAATGTATCAAGTCCCACCAGACCACTACAAATCTACTCTCTCCTGATCTCACTATCTACTCTACTCGCTCATCACTCGCAAGCATACAAACATCCGGTGAACACCTGGTCCGCATGCGACCTTATTGCTTATTCTTTCACTGTACGCTATTCGTCTGAAGCATTTGCCCTGGTCTGTTGCCTCTCCTATGATCTCGGTCTTAGTGTCTTCTCGATTTTGCGTGTGCGCGGCTTCGGCCCGACTCCAAGGCATCCTGAGTTACATAACTCCTTCCTCAGTCCTGCTTCCTAAATCTTAATACCAGCGTGGACGTTTGACCTGCTCTGCTCTCCCCTCTCCCTGTCCTTCCTTTCCTCTACTGGTTGGCCACACACTACGCACCACCACTCCAATTACCAGCCTGCCTAGCCTCTGCTTGCCGTCTATCTTGTGTCGTCCAGTGAGCGTCTAGCCCTGTCCACCTCGGCATCTTGTGTCCACTATAGTCTCAAAGTGCGGAGACTTGCTTTCCAGCAGCAACCACAACTCGCTCTCGCCTACAGTAGTCACTGCGCTCCCATGGTATGTTCGGTCTATCGCTTGCATCTATCATGTCGGACCGAGCGTGCGATCTCACTAGATGTGCACCGCATTCGCACTCAACCTCACACTACGCCCTCTATAACAAAGTGATGTCGCTGCTAAAACTAAAATTGCCTACACTCTTTTATCCCCTATGCGATGACCCGCACCTCCTCGACCGCTCACTCCCATCCCACACTGGCACCGCAGTCGATACCCAACTTAAACGGCTGTCGCAACCACTCGCTATCTCTGGACAGTCCTCGCATGATTTTGTATAATCGACTGTGACGATTAGATAAGCACGGTCTCCACTCTTTTTCCCTCCTGAACTATACGACACTCAACCCAAGCACGCTCTGCTCGACCACGTGTCCCTCGCTCAAGTTGGCCTTAAGCTACTCAAGCACAGCCCACTCCTACACGCAATTCATCTTGATAATCACAATGGCTCACTTGTCGTTATGCCACCTATGTGCGCAATCTACCCGAATACTGTCATCCATTCCATAATACACCTCCTAGACGATGTCCGAAACCTCGTCACCATATGCGCTGAGCTTTCACCCAGCTATGGACACACCCATCTAACACTTTTCTATGGTCACGTGCCGCCACTGCTCTGTACGTGTGTCTGACTTCTAGCCCTTAAATTTTCGTCATTCTTTCTTAGTCTTAACGCACCGACTACTCTGTGGCACTCAGCCACATGTGCTGCGACAAGAATATAAACTTCTACATCATTACATCCCATGAACTGCCTGCGCCAGTGTCTCTTCTGGGCGTTCCTTCACTACACTAGCATTGCATATCTGCATTCTGCAAACTCGTTATGCGCACCTCATACCTATTTCTCGTCACTGACACTTCAGCTGCGCCATTCTCGATTAATATAAACTTATGAGTGAGATCATAAGTTTGAACACGCACAAATAACTTCTTACATCTCTGCAATGATAGTCGTCTCTCGCGGCCTTGTTCCAAGTCATCTCGGCTCTCATTACCGGCGCTTGACGCCAGTCGCTATAAAACACCATTAAAACAATGGCATATCCCTGGGCACTCACTGACAATATCCCTGGCACTCACGCCAATACCCCTGGGTGCTCACCGGCAGTACCCCTGGGCACTCACTGGCAATATCCCTGGCACTCGAGCTGGCAATACCCCTGGGTGCTCACCGGCAGTATCCCTGGGCCACTCACTGCAATATCCCTGGGCACTAACTGGCAATACCCTGGACAGTCACTGGTAATATCCTGGGCACTCACTGGCAATACTCATGGCGAATCACTGGCAATCCCCTGGGCACACACGGCGCGGGGGCGCCGGGCGGGGGGGCGCGCGGCAATACCCCTGGGCACTTACCTGGCAGTACTCTGCGGCACACCCACAATACCCCTGGGTGCCTCACCGGCAGTTATCCCTGGGCACTCACTGGCAATACCCCTGACACTCACTGGCAAATACTCATGGCGATCCACTGGCATATACCCCTGGGCACACACCGGCAATACCCCTGGGCACTTACTGCAGTACCTCTAGGCACCACACCGCGCAATACCCCTGGGTGCTCGACCGGCAGTACCCTGGGCACTCACTGGCAATATCCCTGGGCACTCCACTGGCAATATCCCTGGGCACTCACTGGCAATACCCCTGGCCACTCACTGGCCAATACCCCTGGCACTCACTGGCAATACCCCTGGCCACTCACTGGCAGTACCCCGGCGATCACCTGCAGCTACCCCGGTGCCGCAGTACGAGTCCCTGGGTAGAACCAGAGAACCACTGCCTGGTGCTGGATACCCACAGAATATGTTAC
>CM068968.1:76968375-76979762 GCA_035128595.1 Eptatretus atami | reverse complement strand
GGCCAGGCACCTGCCTGGGGGATGGCCAGACAGAGGCCCCTGGAGTACCGGCGGAAAGCGGACGCATTGTTCCGGCGCATGTTCCCATACCTGGCCTGACCTGACCCGGTTAGGAATGTGACAACACAACTGTTCTACTTCAGATGGAGTGGGAAAGCGTCTGGCAGACCAAGTTGGCCTCCTTGGAGGTGGGGTTTCCTTGACAGAGAAGGCAGGATAAACGACCCTCAAACTGTTCCAGCATGGGAACGGTTTGACGTGCAAATTAGGCACGAGCATCTGGGAGCAGAGCCCACACATCCACGCGTCATGAAAATATGAAAACTTGTTATGAAATCATCGGCCATTAAACAATTGAGTTGAGCACCTGCGATATTGCTTTGTTGGAACAGGGATGCACCGTCAAAAGACTGAACGAACCCCTGGTTTCTAGTTCCAGTTTGTCCTTGTTAAATATTCTCAGCACCTGTTTCAATATTCGATTTCTGCCATTGAGCTATTAAATACTTGTACACCATTTGTTGATCGGGATAGTTTGTGCTTCCTTCCTTCCCCAAATGAACGTTACTCACATTAATGTTGGTATCAAATTAACGGTGTGTTTTTCCGTTGGCAGGGATGCGGTTATCACAGCCAAGGTGGAGACTCGATTGGGTGAAACCATGCAGTCGCTCAATGAACTGCGGGCACAGGAGAGAAAGCTGCAGCAGAAAAGGGAACGAGCAGAAACCCATCGCAGCATGACCGAATTCTGACCACCGATTGGACACTTGGAGTTGTTTTACTCGTAGGAACATGCATTTTCAAGGAGGTGATTGAAATGCTTTCTTTCTTGTACATTATACCTGATATGATCTGCCTTTGTAAGGTGCCATTTGTTTGAACTTATGAATGAAGAGCAAAGATGACTGAAAACATTATTTGGAGGAAGAGGTCAGTCACAATTGTTTCACCCTCTTCATAAAAGCAAACGAGACGTTGCTTGGTTGGTTGTTTGATTGCGACGCTACTCCTCTCAGCTCCCGAGGTTAATAGTGACAACTTTATAGGATCGCGTGCTTTTTTTTGTTAACCACGATGTACCATAGAGGTTTTAAACGGTCATTTTCTCACAATTCATCACTTATAAACACCTGAGCCCACCACCTGTCGCATCTGCGGGGGTGAATCCATGTTTACAATCCTTTTATAGAAAGCACAATTTTTTCGGATTTCAACCCGGATACCTACATATTTGGTGAGATGGGAGCTCCAATTGTCAAATAGGGGGGAAAACCAGAGTTGGTGTCAAAGCCACCCAATGCTCGCCTGTTTATACATTTATCGTTTTTAAAAGACGAGTCAATAATTAATATTTTTTATAAAGCATTGCAGTGAAGTATAATTATAAAGCAATATTTGTATATTGTAATCAGTAACAAGAGCGCAAGTGAGCACAATATACGCCCTAACAAGAAGGTATATACAGAATTGCGCTACTACATGGAAAACAGCATCCTGGTTGCCATGGCAACCATTTAGATGACGAACGTATGTTGCGACACACCCGTCTCCACAGTCTGTACCGATGTACCAATATGAAACGTGAAAGTTGAAAACTTTGGGAGTTAGAGTGCGGACAGGAACGGAGGACAGACAGACAAGACAGACGGATGGACGACCGGTATCACATAATACGCCCCCGATATATTTTATATATATATATATATATATATATATATATATATTATATATATATATATATATAATATCGGGCGTATAAAAAATAGTGTGGTAGATAAAAATTAGAAAGGAAACTAGAGGGGAGCACTCGGGAGAGTGCAAAACCTCCGCCGCCAATACTGCTGGGTCACTCAAGTGAACTTATATCTTATTCATTAAATGATGTCAACAGTGCTGACAGAGTTATATTCTTTCTCCAACTTTTTTTGGGGGGGGGGGGGGTTGGAAATCACTTAAAACATGTAGAAATGCAAAAAAAAAATCAAATTTTGTTGAAAAAAAAGTTGCAAATTTTTTTTTTTTTCTCTAACAATTTTTTTTGGGGGGGGTGGGGTTGGAAATCACTTAAAACATGTAGAAATGCAAAAATATATATTTTTTTTTCTCATTTTTTTTTTGGGGGGGGGGGGTTGGAAATCACTTAAAACATGTAGAAATGCAAAAAAAAAAAATTCTCTAACAATTTTTTTTGGGGGGGGAGGACCAAGTCCAAAATCTAATGGCATGATCCTTGACATACTACCCCCCACCAAGTTTCGTCGAAATCCGTCGAGGAGTTTTTCCGTAATACTGTTCACAACAACAAACAAACAAACAGAAAGGGGTGAAAGCAGTAACCTCCGATCTTCGATGGCAGAGGTTAAAAATAACTTGCATCAAAAAAATTTAACATTTTCACGCTGACGCTCACGCCGGGGGTATCACTATAGCTCTCTGTTTGAACAGGCGAGCTAAAAACTGTGAAGATGTTCCAATAATCGGTAAGATCGGCGAAGGAGTCACGTGACATCTCAAATGCATTAATCGCCAGTTATTCAAAAGCTGAAAATAGTACAAACAACATGTACATCGGTTTAAAGGTAATGTTACTGCCCATCTCTCTCTATCGAGCGCAGCCTGTGGCTGCTGGTTGCATCATTGGTTGGGACGCGGCCAAGCCGCTGATGCAGTGTCCTCCTTACCAGTACACTGGTACTCATTTTGCCGACCTCGGAAGGATGACAGGCTGAGTCAACCTCCTGGTGTATTAATTCAGTGGCCCAACGGGGCTTGAACTCAGGACCCTGGGATCCCAAACCACCACCCTAACCACTAAGCCAACACCAGGCTTGTTACTGCCCATGTAACAACATAACTCTCAAGGGTGAAGAGTTTATTGAAAAGAAAAAAAAAGGTTACTACCTTTGTTGTTGTTGTTCGGCTTTCGGCTGCTCCCGTTAGGGGTCGCCACAGCGGATCATCCGTTATGATCCGCATACTGATTTGGCACAGGTTTTACGCCGGATGCCCTTCCTGACGCAACCCTGGTCGCCTCTTACGACACAGAGATAAGGATTGGGTTTCGCCATGATTCCGGGCTGCCCTACACCCTCTCATAGCACGGCCCAACACAGAGCTCCCGTCCTCAAGCGATCCTCCAACCCAAGCCTCCGAGTAGCCGGATTACAGGCGCACGCCACTACGCCCGGTTTGGTTACCACCTTAGCTAACTTCTCCAAATATACACCCTGTGAAAATTCCTTTGTGTGATGAGGGAGGGGAAAGGGTGCAGTGGGAGGAGGAAGGGGTGTGGTGAGAGTCTAGAGGGAGGGCAAGGGGTGGGTGGGTAGGAGTAGGGGAAGTTGTAGGAAGGCCCAGCAACGCCGGATAACTTTTGCTAGTATTATATATATATGTTGCAGCTTATGAAAAATTACTAAAACTATCACTACAATAGCCCTGATCCGATTGTTTTGTGTGGTGGGCCAAGGAGGAAGTTTTTGGCCCAAGTGTTTCACAAACCGTGCTGAGAATCAAAGCCGGACTCGATTGCTCAGAGGTTGGTAAGGTGAGGTATGGGAGCATGGGCCGGAGCAGTGCGTCTGGCCATCCCCCAGGCAGATGCCTGGCCCATCTCCATCTCCTTGAGATGCCGATCAATCTGCTGCAACCACGAAGCATGTGGTCGGCCCATTGGCCTCCTCCACTCACGAGGCTACCTCACTGAGAGAATCTGGTGAGGAGCAGGATCAGCGTCAGGAAAACGAGCCGCATGTCCATACAGCCGCAGCTGACGCTCACCTGCATCGTCCCGTCGGGCTTGTCTTTATATTACATTTCTGCAGTCAAGTTAGCATCGAGGCTCAGTTTCGGCCTGATTTGCTTTTGCAATCAGAAATATCAATTCCAATGTCTGTAAACTTCCTGCCATAAAATAAACACATTGGACAAGGCAAAATGGAGGAAGAGCAATGTGCTGTTCTCTCGTTTTTTCAAAGAGTATGTTCGTTCAAATATTCATCTCCACCACCAAAGGTGGAACGAGGTGATGTTTTCACCCCTGTTTGTCTGTGAAGAGGATATCTCAAAAAGTTATGGATGGATTTGGACGACACTTCATGGACAGGGTGGGTGTGTGAGAAGGACCAATTGCTTAGATTTTAGTGAAGATCTGAATCCAGATCCAGCTTACCATTGGGTTACCAAACGTAAACTGTTTAGCCTGGCACGGGTATGTGCTCTACCGAGTGCCGTTCTAGTTGTTGCATCCGACTTGCCTTCGAAACATCTGACTTGCCACAAAAGAAGAAAGGAGGATGCTTGTGACTTTTGCTGGGTTAATCAATTTGTTTACCTGAACGTATTGAAAAAGACACCTGCTGTACTGAGTGACCTCTTGGAAAAGACCATTCTGCATCCTACCGATAAAAGTTTTGGTTTGCACTCTTTGGCCATGCCAGAACAAGTGCACCAACACCCAATTGCAAGATGTGCATGGGGGCTTGCACCCTACGGAAGAAGGGTATTGGAGTTTACCACTGCTTTAACGGCCCCAGTTAATCCCATCCAAGTCTTTCACAAATCAGCCATGGTGCAGGCGATAACGTTCTCTGACGACCAAGTGCCGACAGACGGTACGCGCAGGCCGGCACACACCTTGGTGTTTCATCCTGCCTGTGAAACAGCGGGATGACCGTTTATAATTGGGTCAGGATTCCATCCTCGGCAAGACAGCTAAAAGGCAGAAGCACATCCTTCCAAGGTAGTACCAAATCATCCAAACATAAAAGCCCTCGGCATGTCTTGGACTATTCCTGAGTATCTCATTTGTAGATCCTTTTGAATACTCAATGTAAACAGGGATCGAAGCATACAAGAATATAATCAGCCGTATGTACACCCGATATACTTTTATTGTTTTGTGTCCTGCACAGGTATCTCCACAATAAATTGAACCAAGTTGGAGCATCACGGTCTGTGTCTTTGGGAACTTAAAGTCGGACACGTACCCTCTGGCCATCGATGTCTCGTCTTGTCTTCATTAGCAGGTTCGAGCCGTTCGGGGCAGGCCTGGGTCTTGATGACTGCCCATTTAGCAACTTTATTTTGGCCCATCATGTCTGTGCTTTATCCAATTTATTCATCCTCTGATGCTAACCCAGTCTTTTTCATTGCCTTACCATGAAATTTCAAACCTTGGCGTTTCTTGGACAATTTTGAATAACATCTTGTCGCATATCTGCACGCACCGACCGTGTCTGCGCATGCACTTTGTGAATATACGAATGAGATCGGATGTTATTCGGACATTACTTAGACGGATTGTCTTATCCTTGTTTATTTATTTTGTGGACGGAGTGGATTTTTTTTTTTTTGTACGCAGCCTGTGGCTGCCTGGTTGCATCATTTTCTGGTGGTGCGGCTGTGCCGCTGATGCAATGCCTATTAACAGTAAGCTAGTACTCATTTTGCCGACTTCGGAAGGATGACAGGCTGAGTCAACCCACCTGGTGTTAATTCAACGGTTGACAGAGGCTTTAACTCTAAAACCTATGATCATAAGCCAGCCACCTTAACCGTTAAGCCAACACCAGGCCTGGAGTGGATTATGAACGGCGAATACGCGGAATACAAAACGGAGGACAGAAGTGGAGTAAGATAGACTCGAGTTACGTGATGAAGATCGTTTGTTAGTTGCGTTACTTCTGGTGACATAGGGGCCTGATGCCACGAAAGCTCAACCTGGGCCAGATTTTCGTGATCGGGCCAAGTTCGAGTCGCAGATTACGGTCAAGGGACACTCAACTAGGCCCGGCGTGTACGAGTCAAACCTGCTAATGGAGACGAGGGCACAAGTGAAGTGGAAAATCTACGGAATACACAACCCCCAAAAAACAAGCGGTTTCAAAGGTTCATAAACTTCATTTTTATGGATTTTGATCATCCTATATAATTACGCGTCGATTCGACCTGCCGACCATCCACCATCATCATGATCATACAATATAATACAACATTGCAATGGCGAGGGGAAAATGTAGAACAAGAAATAAATATCCACCAGAAGCATGCATAAAGTACGTACGTATGATGTGCACAAACATTTGTATAATTCGACCTGAAATTGGAGCAAATATCATGTTTCATTAGAAAGATCTCATTCGCTTTGGTGCAACTGTGGGGTTTTAGCGATACCGCTTTAGCGGACTCCCTTTAAAGTGAATGCTTTCGACAAATTTTTGAGATGACAATTTCACTTAAAAGGAATTTAAAAAAAAATAAATTGCTCATTCATTCACTTAAACGCTTTTATTTATTTATTTTTCTCAAAATTCATCCGAACGAGTATTCGTTTTAAAGGGAGTCACTTGCACTGCCTGACGACGGGTGAACCCGGAGGGTCGAACATCATTCGTGAGATTCGACTTTCGACCGATAATGACTCGAAGTTTAATCTCCGAATCAAATTGCTCCGTTTTATTTATATTTGTGGAGCTGTGAATGAAACGGGTGATTTCACTCGACGAAAGATCACTTTTTGCTTTCACAACCTTCAGTGCCAGATGTTGGGTTTTATATTACAATAGTAGACTGCTTGATTGTACTCTGAGCGGTTGTGGGACGTGTTGTGTGGTCAGGCTTGAATGTAGCGGCGACTGAAGCGAGTGATGTTTTAGTGACCGGGTGAGTTAACGCATGGCGAGATGAGACTCGCGCCACCGCAAGGAGATGGCAGAAAGGAGTTGAATGTCTCTTGTTCCAGATTGCCTCGTTTGAGACCGTGAGGGTGTATCCAGGCTGGCCTTGCCGTGTTAGGCCCCAGTTGCTAAACTTCTTGCCTCGACTCTGTGAAAGGAGGAGTTTGTTAAAATTGATAAGACCCAAGAGTCTTATCGAAAAACAAAACCAAAAAAAACCACATTTTACAAGAACAGGGTGCAAGAGAAGTTTGTTGGCAGGGATAAAAGTGGGGATGGGGCAGAGCAAATTAAAAAAACAAAGAAGAAGAGGATTCTCGAGCGATGATCGTAGATGGAAGAAGTAATGGCTGTCAATAATAATGGGCTTGTTTAGAGTGTGAATACGTTTTCGACGGTGGCAAATGCCGATAGTGCCGACGGTGGCGAAGGCGAGAGCTCCGGCAACCCCTTCCATAACGTAGATGGCGATGTTGCGTGCGAAGGAACCACGGTCTTCTTCAACGACAAATGGCTTGCTCAGAGTGAAGAACTGTTGGTTGTTCATAACGATGAACTCCAGTGAGTACCCACTACCTGAAAAAAACAAAAAACATGCAATATCAACTTGTCAAGCTCTTCCTTGCTTGCCTCTATGTGACAAAAGCTGCTCGCGTATACATCGTCTAATGTGATAAACCCCATCACGAGTCTGAGGCAGGGAGTTGCCTCGATTAGTACGCCGTCCTTCAGACTAAATGCAACCTGACTATCGTCCATTTGTGGATGCCAATGATGCCTTGTGAAAACGGTGGGCCACTGTGTGCCGCAGTCTTGGAAAAATTGTTACTTCCTACATTAATCGATGGACATTTCAAAATGATGCAACCAGCGGCGAGAGGAGTTGCACGTGCCTGAATGAATTTGCCCTTCTTCACTCACCTCTACTATGGATCTGCTCACCGTCGGTGTAAAGTTATGCAATATGGGCTCATAAGAAAAAGATGGTGGAGCTGATGTCACGTAAGCTGGACAAACCACTCCGAGGAGGTCCACAGATTGACCCAAAAATTAAGTTTCTTGCCAAAGGAATATACAAGTCGTCCGACAGAATGGCGCAAATATGGAAGCAGTGTAGTCTGGGTTTGGTGCGCTGGCACGACAATAAACGGGCAGGATGCTGCATCACAAAGTGCGCCGTCCGTCAGACAGACGTTCAGCCGGGCAGCCTGTCTGTTCGCATTAGCTGGTGGATGTTAAAGATCCCACGATGTCTTATGTGAAGAACCTGTGAGTTTTTGCTCGACTTACAGGGGGAACTGCATCAGCGGCACAGCTACGCCCACGGCAAATGATGCTACCTGCGGTGCTTCATGCATTAGAAGAACAAGAAGAGTTATGACCCACACTCTCACCAAATTATAAAAGTTCCTGCCCTGACTACCGCTGACAAGTCAAAGGGAAATCAACAAGGTAATCCTTGCCATGGGGCTCCGCTGTTAGCAGTGCATCTGTCATGGGGCAGAGCACCATAGACGTATGGACCGCGATGGATCAGCAGATAATTTGGAGAACTACCAAATAGTCAGGTTCCTTGTGTAATTTCGTTGGAATTTTTTGGAGAGTAGCAAACCTATAGATTTTTGAGAAGTTTTAAATCTATTTAAATAAAAAAATGATGTTTCACATTTTTTCAACTTTTGGAAAGGTCGTTTTGGGGGTGAAAAATGCTTGGATGCTTGGATGGAAGACGATGTGTATGGATCTGCAACCACAAGACAGATTCTGAAATGCACCCATTACAAACGTCTCACTAAGCTCACATATACTCGTATGTGGCACTCTCTGAAATGGCAATAGAAGAATTCTTCAAGGACAATCCGCATCTCAAGAAGTCTGCGTTGTTGCAACGGATACAGTTCAAACTGCTTGTGAGAACATGACAAAGCACTGAAAGCTGAATTGGTGCAGCAAGCCAGCAACTGTCTGCTCCAAGTCATCAATGAGAACTTGTTTGAGAGACTTCAGGAATGGGAGGCCAGCCGCTCAAAGAATGCCATGTTCAAGGCCAGGATGAACTATCTCCACAGAGTAGAGGCAATTCTGCATTTTGTTGCAGCATCTCGGAATGCCGACTTAAACCTTCATCTTCAAGCCGGTGAAGAACTCAGCAAGATATTTTTTGCCATGGACAGAATCAAGTACAAGCGGCTCCGGCCAAGGTACATATCTGACATGTATGCGCTTAAGACCAGCCATCCAGAGACCTGGAGGGAGCTCGAAGCAGGCAACATTTCGGTCACCAGAGATACTATCCCATTTGCATCGATCGGAGGCAGACCACGCTGTTGAACATCTGAACAGGTTGCTGAAGGTTCACTCTGGTCTGATTGGCATATCAAATAATGCAAATGCCAGACAGCGATTCTTCTTGGCTGCACTGAACTGTCACACCTGTCTTGCGAGTTTAAGGGACAGTTTGGTCTGAAGGAAAGTGAGATCATGAGCACCATGGCCTGTCTCCAAGTGTCGTCAAGCGTGAACACAATGCAATTGACCGAATCAAGGCTGCCATACTTAGTCATGAAATCCATTTGAAGTTGAGGGTAACCAGCTCTTCAATGTGGTCACCCACTGCTATGTGCCAGAAGAATTTGTACCACAGATACTGAACATTGATGAAACGGGACAGAATCTCTATGAAGATTTTGTTGCTAAACGGATCAATGGTGATGTCAGCCTATGGGGCGCAGTGAAGAAGGAGAAGAACAGAATGTACATGTCTGGCAATACAACACTAGCAATCAAGATCAGGGACAAGACAGTAAATCTAAGAAAACAAGGATTTGTATGGAGACTGATGGTACTCTCAAGATCCAGCAGGGACGTCGACCAGAAAGCAATTGGCAAGTTTGAATTCACTGTGACACCGAGGCCCTGTTTGCACCAAACGGTAGCTTACTGTCATGCACCGACAAGTCGAAGCTAATCCACAACTTGGAGAAGTTTGCAACAAGGAACCGCTTTACCAGAAGATGAGCTTGATGCCACACACATGGAACCAGCACCCGCGATGCTGTATATTGATGGCAGTACTAGCACGAAGGTCCAGTCGTGGATGGAATGTAGTTGTCCAGAAAATGACCAAGAAACAGCAATGGTCGTGACAGTGAAGGACCTCAGTGAATGTTTCAATGATAGGGTGATGAGTCTGACAGAGGCTCGACCATGTAATTCTTGTTTTTGATACATACAAGCAAGATTCCCTCAAAGCACAACCAGAGACAAACGACGTCAGGAAAGGCACCAGTCCAATATCAGGTCAAGGATGATACCAGTATCAAACACATCACGATGAGTCGATTTCTGTCCCATGATCAAACCAAGGCTGATCTGACGGAGTACTTGGCAGAGAAAACTCTAGAATACAACCGCGATTCAACAAAGGTGGTAGTCGTTTCGGCATTGGCGGACGTCGAGCAACAGGGGTCTCCAATTTGAGGCCTGATACGCTTGATGATCCAGCAAGCAATAGCTGCATCACAGCAACACACGAAGATATTGAGCTGACGATATCTCACCTGATACGGATGTTCTGGTTCTTGCCATAGCAAACATCATCTCCTGCCAAGACACACATCTATCTAATGGCATCAGCATTGTCAAAATCGAGCCAATCTGGAAAGGCCCTAGGTGAGGAGAGAGCCCAGGCATTGCAGCTTCCACGCATTCACAGGTGCCGATAATACTGGGCGGTTCGCTCGACATGGTAAGGCAAATGGTTCCAGTGCTACTTGAAGGCCGATGACGACATGGTAGATGCCTTTGCTATGCTCTGTAAGGATGCTGAACTGTCAGAGGACCTATACACAAACTTTGCAAGATTTGTCTGTTCAGGTTATTGTCCAAGTGGTGTCAATATTTCCAGCATCCCTGAACTTCGGGTGCATCTCTTCTGTAAGACAGATGCTGAGAATGACAAGTTACCACCAACTGTCGGTGCTCTGAGGCAGCATATCATGCGGTCATATCCAGGCATACGTTTGGGGTCAAGCAGCAATTTCTCAGCAAACATTTCTGATCCATAAAGAATGGCTTCCACAAGGACACGAGTGGTCAACTCAAACCGACAACAACAGACATTCTCCCTGCACAAAGGCAATTATCGAGATGATAAGGTGCCAGTGCAAGACAGAATGTTCATCAGAGATGTTCCTGCAGGGCCAAGAACTAACATGCACTGATCTTTGCATGTGCAGCACTTCGTGTGAGAATGACAGGACTCAAACATTGAACGGCATGACCACGATAGTGATGATGACGATGGCAATGATGGAGTGACATTAGAGACAGTGATGCCAATTGGCTACAAACTCATTTGACATTAAGTACATTCACTGATCACCATATTCATGCGTTACTTTGTTCAAGATTTGAAAGCAATACATTAAATAAACGGTAATTTGACAAAATGATAGCCGTTTCCATGGCAACATTGCTCAAAATACAGATATATGTATGTCAATAAATTAGAAACTGTCCTCTAGTTAACAATTATGCATCATCAGTTGCTTGCTTGCGATAAATTTTGAATTTTCAGAGCTGAAATTGAAAAAAACGGGTTTTTACCCCAAAACTACCTATTTGACCACATTATATGCGTTGAAAAAATGTGAAACATGGATTTTCTGTTTTCGTATTGTTTAAGCTTTCCAAAAATGTTGGGGT
>CM068968.1:76943360-76958262 GCA_035128595.1 Eptatretus atami | reverse complement strand
TCGCGTTGCAGAATATTTATTTGAAGAAAATTTAGCAAATATAAATTCTGTGTCTTGTGAAAGGAAAAAAAATGAGAAAAGTCTAAATATAAACGATGACACCACCTTTCAGCTGGCAACAGGTAAAGTTCATTAAGTTTAGGTTGTATTCGTAGGGGGGTAAATTACAAATCAAGTAGTGCCGCTGATGTAGTGCCCTTTGCCGGTTAGAGCAGGAATTTGGCCAGGGTGCCGGCGATAGCTCACCTACTCTTCATGAAGGACACCGTGGGATTTTTTTAATATCTACCAACAAATGCTGACAGACGGGACGCCCGTTTAACGTCCGTCCGAGGGACGGCACACACATTGATGAATCACTCTGCCTGTAAAACTGGGTCGGCATTCGAACCTAGGCTAGACAGCTCAGATTCGAGTGTGCGTATCTCTCGGCCATCCTGTCATCCACCTTCCACCCCACTGAGCCCCTGTGAAATTATGTCGGTAAACTGCAATCATGCCGACCCAAGAACTGTTGATCCTGTGCAAGCATGATTGGCCAAATAGCCTCCTCCTGGATCAAAGTTCCTTTTATATACTTGTGTTCCACAGACTGTTGAAAAAGTCATGCAACGAGTATCGACACCCCTGATTAAATTCCTACCCCAATCTACTGGGGGCACCGCATAATCGACCTGAATAAGTGACGACCGAACCAGTAGACTACACAAGACTTGAAGGACGAAGCCGACTGAAAAAAATAATAAATCCCAAAAGGTATGTGGTTCTAAATCATTTTTGGCCACCTGCTACCAGGCAACATCATTAAAAGTATTCGCACACAGGAAATCAAAACAGTCACCGTACTAATCAGTCGAATGTGCATGTGTCGGTATTCAATCTTCCTTCCTTTTGATATTTAAACAGGACAGTTAATGGAACACCTTAGCTCATACAGTCTTGAGAGAAACGACATTGGAAGGGTCTTTTAAACTATTGATTGCCATTCCGAGCATGATCGGTATTTCCTCCGAGCCGTCATTTTGTCTGAGCGTGAGCGACAAATTTGATTGATCGAGATGGCGTAATATTTTATCCAAGTCCTGCTAAACTGGAGGTTTTTTTTTAAAGTGACAAAAAGATGATTTGTGCTCTTCAGTGTTCAAGTATATAATCCATTGAAATAAAATAAAGTTTTTAAAGGATGAAGAAAAAAAAATTAACTTTTTTTTGGAAGTTCACCACGGTTGATGCGCCGTCTTTGACACCACCTTATTTAACAAGTCAAATTAATTATTCATGCCTGCTGTGTGCGTCCATTATGACATCCCGAAAAGCAGCAAGTTTCCTGTTTGGAATGATTTTCAGTTTTGTTTGACTGTCAGGCAGCGAGAAATTAAAACAACTACATCACTCCTCTCTGCGCGTGCACACTCGGAACGACATTCGATACAATTTGCCAAATTCAGAGCCAAAGTAGTGCTAAACCGCAGGTTTGTGTTCTGATTCGTGTTCTACGGTGTTCAAAATATAACATTCATTTGAAAATTAAGTAGTTCCTCAATCATAAACCGATATCTGTAGACAGACAGACAGACAGACAGACAGACAGACAGACAGACAGATAGATAGAATGAGCCAAATGTTTAACCTCACTTTTCGTTTCACTCGCGCAGGGTAATTATTCACAATTGTAGACATAGAGTTGCCTGCAAAAGTATAAACCCCTAATCAATGATGCCACATTTAGATGAATTTTTATGAATGATGTAGAAACAATTTTTCCAAATTAACTTTATTTATTCAGAACTGAAGAGATTAAACTAAATACGATTGTAGTTGAAGGAGGTTACATGTCAGAATACCTGCAAAAAATATGTTGTTGTTCTCCTCCTCTTCCCTTAATAAGGGGTGAGGTCCATTGGCACCATGCTTCTGCTCCGCCTTGACCACGATACTCCTCCACCTCCTCTCTCCACTCTCCAACCATCCCTACCTTAGGGATATCCCTCCTCACACAATCCTCCCATATCAACCGTGGTCTGCCTCTTTTTCTCCCACCTTGCTCCCTCAACCTTTCTGCTCTCTTTGCCGTTATCTCTTCCCCCATCAACACCAAGTGTCCAGCCCATCTCAGCCAGCATTTCACCAATCTCCCCATCAAGCTCACCTGCACACCAATCTCCTCCCTCAGTTAATCAATCTTCCTTCTATCCACCCTCTTCACTCCCGTAATCCTCCTGACCTAGTTGTTATCACAAACCTGCAGCCTCTGTTGTTGGCTCTCTGTCAGTACCGCCGTCTCCAGGCCATAAAGGTAGGCCGGCATTACACACGACATCAGAACCTTCCCTTTAAACTTTCTTGATATCTTTCTGTCTGCCATTACTCCCCAACACCCTCCACCCTCCTCCATGCATTTGCACCCACCTGAATCCTACTCCACACCTCTGTCTCGGACTTACTATCCCCAGTAACTGTTCCTCCCAGATACTCAAACCTATTTCCCCATCTGATCTCCTTCCCCACTAACCTGATATTAATTTATTTTCTCTGCTGCCTGACCCACATTACCTCTGGCTTCTCCATACTCATCTTCAGCCAATGCTTCCCAAATTCCTCCTTCCACTCCCCCTGTACTTCCTGCATCTCCTGCCCACTCTGCACCACAACAATCAGATCGTCTGTATGCAACATCCTCCCCATACCACCCATCAAGGTCATCTTCCTGCTTACCAGCTCCATTACCATGATAAACATGAGAGGGCTGAGAGTGCTTCCCTGCCTCAAACCGATGTTCATGCTAAACTCCTCAGATATCTCAAGACCAACCAAAACTCTTCTCTTAATTCCTTGTACATCCCTTCCACAAAGCTGACTTCTACTTCCAGCACTCCGATCCATCTCAGTGCCGCCATCACCATTACCATTTCTCTTGGGAAAGTGCCGTAGGCCTTCTCCAGGTCCACAACTCCAACCTCTTCTCCACCAGCTGTCTTTGGGCGAATATCCCATCTGTCGTCCCCCTACCCTTTCTTAACCCCTGCTGTTCTTCTCCAATCTCCATCTCTACCCTCTTCCTTATCCTCCCATCCAGAATCCTCTCCAGCATCTTCATTACATATACATTACATGCATAAAACATGTACAAATCAAAATTCACTGGTTGAAAAAAAATATTCAGTCCCTGAGGTCAGTACATGGTGGAAGCACCTTTTACAGCAACAACTGCTGTGAATGTTTTTGGGTAGGTCTCTACCAGCTTTGCACAGTAAGATGGTAAAATCTTTGCCCATTCTTCATGTGGAAATTGCTCTCGTTCTGCCAAGTTTGATGGGGATCGTCGATGAACTGAAATCTTCAAGTCTCACCATAAATATTGAAATGGGTTCAAGTCAGGACTTTAGGCCTCTCAAGAACATTTGTTTCCTCTTATTCAGCCACTCCAGTGTGGCTTTAGCTTTGTGCTTCGGATCATTGTCCTGCTGAAATGTGAATCTCCTACCCAGTTTCAGATTCATGGTTAACTCAAGCAGGTTTTTATCACGGATTCTCCTGTACTATGCACCATCCATTGTCTCTTCTAACATGACGAGCTTGCCAGTTCCTGCTGATGAAAAGTAGCTCCGCGACATGATGCTGCCACCACCATCCATCCATCCATTGGGACCATACCCTCTGCAAAGCATTGGTGCTGCCTAAGCAGTCTCCTCGGCAATTGGGCACAACCCTGGACGGTCGCCACTCCGACACAGGATGCCACCAAGCCGGCACATTTTGCCGACCTCGGAAGGATGACAGGCAGATCAACCCCACCTGGTATTAATTCAACAGCCAAGGGGGATTTGAACTCAGGATCCTCAGATCCCAAGCCCACCACCCTAACCATTAAGCCAACACCACGAAAGGGATAATGAGTGGTCTGAAATCTTCTTGTAACCCTCTCCTGAACGGAACACCACGCAAAGGGATAATGAGTGTCTGAAATCTTCTTGTAACCCTCTCCTGAACGGTGCTTCTCCATCACTTTATGTCTGACTTCTTTGGAAAGTCCTCAGTCGTCATGTTTGCCTTGTCGGTTGACCCAAGTGATATGCACCTTAAAACTCCTTCAATGATAAGTGGGGATATTAATTTTGAAGTTAAACCACTGATTACATACAGGTGAAACCTATTGCGCTTAGTTTGGAACCTTTCAAAAAAAAAATTTTGCGACTGAAATGATTTAGAGTTAATTAGGCAAAGGGTTTGAATACTTATGCACCTGAGAATCATCTGATTTTCTCTGTTAATTTCATTTAGTCACACAAATAAGCTCAGGTAGCATCAAAATGTGAAAACTTTGGAAGGGGGGGGGGGAGGTGAATACTTTTGCAGGCCACTGTTTTGTGATCTACATGTCCGTCGACTTGAGAGAGTTTATCAGTGATACACTAGATATTCAGCTGCCACAATTCTTGAAAAGTAAAATAAAAAGTGAAAAACACATTCACACTGAATGCAACTTTGAGGGATCGTTACCCTACTGCTATATGAGGCTTCAATAATCTCCCATGACTTTGGCTATGCAGTGTCACATGGTGCAGAATGTCGAGGCCACGTCTTACCAAGGATGCTCCTGTGGCGAGGTGAAAGCGCAGCCTCTGAGGAGGAAGTGTGCGGTAGTTAAGGTTGTAGCACGAACCTGGCTGGACCGGTATACGGTACCATGAGATGTTCAGCTGGCATTCTGCCTGACAGTCAGCCATCTTGTAGAGTGGTGGGCCTGGTACAAGAGCACATAATTAGACACTGCATTCACTTTCAGTTTCTTGCTTCCATGACCATATCACTTCTTTGAGATCAATTTCTCACCACTGAGTAACTTGAGGTAACCGTTGCCATGAAAAGCCACAGGAGTTTTAAATCGATGCAAGAAGTCAAAATCCGTGGCACGGACAGACAGAAGCGCCATTTTGTCACTTGGGCAGGAAATAGCGTTGGCTCCCTTCAGCTCGGTGCAGTCAGCCATGCGGTACCCTAAGAAGAAGATGAAGAAGAGATTGGGAAAATACTTACAAGTCAGAGCAAAACAGACATTTTTTATCTTTAAACGAAGTTGAGGTCAGGTCCAGCTTTTTCTGCAAACATGCAGACGTGATTGTTTCAGCTTCAAGGAAATCACCTCCAAAGCCATGAGTAGCATTTCGGATTCGTCTCATCTAACCGCTGTTACCTGCTCTGTTAATCTGCTATCATGGAATAATCAAAAATCTCAGCATCGTCAAAATCATGCAACTCCACGCTCTCGTCAAGTCTCCAACAAGTGTAAGATATGAACATCTGCATTGACTCCATGATGTTTGGGGTTTTTGAAATGGTGTTCGGCCAAGTGGTTGAACGTTTATTTGTTCACAATTTCACGTTTATTAAACCGTTCATTTCTTCATCATGACCCTGTATGGGAGGTGATCAGAAATGAAACAGCGGAGTTGTAAGAGATGCTGTCTCCAGCACTAGAAAAATAAAAAGATGGGGCGGGGGGGGGGAAGGCCAAACACCAGCAATGGTAGGTCAGTTTGTTCGACAACGTGTCTTCGGTCATGTTGGGATTTCTCTTGATCGCTAACATCACGGGTCAACCAATGAACGGATTATTATTGCCTGATTGCCTGTGACTTCAGGTGTTGAAGAAATGACCTGCTCTTCTGAACAAGGCACTCAACCTTAAGGACAATGCTGTAACTCATAGAAAATACAATCAGATCACAATATTAGCAGGAATTTCAAGAAAATCCTCCAAGTGTAAGCTCTTTTTTTCAAAATGCGAGGCCAGACTAATTTACCATGACTAATACAATCTGAGTGATTACCATGTCCTCATTATAATATTACTCAGATTACCATAGTTTGGGGTGAGCGATTTGAGGTCGAGCTGGGTTCCGTTGCCGAGCACGTAGACAGAACGAGGGACGAGAGACTCATTCGGCCAGCTCCCCGTGGGTGTTGGGAGAACACTATAACCAGGCGAGGCCAAAAAAATTCCAGTAGTATCATGGAGAATCGTAGTCTTTGGGCCATCGCACTCAATCTCACCACACGAACCTCTGTAAGCATTCAAGTGAGAATAGAAGGTGTGTGTGTCGGTTAGAAGAGGAGGAGAGAGAGAGAGGAGGGAGGAGGAGAGAGAGAGACGACAGACAGACACAATACACAGATAGAGAGAGATGGCCAGACAGACAGAGGAGAGAGGTGCCTGAGATATAGAGCGGGAGAGATTAGAGGCAGAGATTAGAGTAAGAGATTAGAGCGAGAGATGGAGATTAGAGCGAGTGAGAGAGGTTAGAGAGGAGGCGAGAAGAGACGAGAGAGAGACGAGAGAGAGAGAGGGACGAGAGAGAGAGAGGAGAGATATGGGACACGAGAGGAGGAGAGAGAGAGCAGGCAGAGAGGAGAGAGGAGAGGAGAAAGAGAGGAGGGGTGGAGAAGGAGAGAGAGAGATTGAGGGGGGAGGAGAAGGAGAGAGAGATATAGAGATTAAAGCAAGCGATTAGAGCAAGAGAGATTACAGTGAGACAAGGTAAAAATATATAATTAATGTTTAGTTCCATCTACTGTCTAGTCCGAATAACCATGACATAAATTCCAGAATTTCCACAAACAAAATGATCAAAATACAGTAATCACTCTGTGACGAGTTATCTTTACCTTCTTCGGCAATGACCAAGTTTGGACAAAACAGTATGTACAAACGATGAAGAAATACATCTTACAAAAGTGACGAGAATAAACAAATGTCAACATTAAAAAGCTTTAACAGAGGAAGAAAAAGTTGTTCAGGCCACAACAGTGATGGATCAACTAGTTTCCATCCCCTTATCCAAATCTCCACGTCCTCAGCGATGTGGAGGAGAAGACTCCGAACCATCCGCATCCATGGATGTTGAAGAATGTAACGTCAGTATTACACATTCGATGAAGAAATACGCCACGGTGAACCAACTGATGTTTAAAGTTGATTCCAAACGTTTTAAATCCACCATACATATTTCAGAGAGCATTTTAAACATATAAATCACATCTCAGCTAATAAGGCCTAGGGTCAGAGCTTCCATGGATTTCTTTCATCCAAGTACCAACTGCGATCGACTCTAGTAGGTAGGTTTTCAAGCTCTGAGAAGGTTCCGTAAAGATCAATCCGGCATATTCAAGCCGAATATTTTATAGTTCGCCAAATTGAAAACCCCGAGCAGATCGCACGGAGGCAAGAAGTCCATCAGATGGGATCTCATTCCAAAATGGGTACAGAGGGGAAAGTAAGGTGAAGAGCTTCCGAGTACATTTCGGTAAACGATGCAAACTCACAGGTTTTTGGCTGGCAGCATGTAGACCTTGTTGGTTACGTCCTTTGTTTTGGCATCGGAAACGACGACGTTGTGCTGAAAATCTTCCGAGGTCGGGTTGGTCAAAAACACTGACGTTTTGTCCGCACAGGGAGTTCCAAAGTTAACAAATGACACACCTAGTGGGAAACATAAGTTCTGTAAGTGTCGATATTTGTAAATGATAAACACATGTGGGATCGACAGGAAAATCCCACGACGGATGAGAAATCCGAGGTAACGCGCGTGGCTCTCACCGGTGACGGACATTTTCCCATTGGCAATGCTGTAGTTCACCTGTCGTCCATCGACGTACGGGCTTCTGGTGAAGACCGGCCAAAGGATGCCAGCGCGGCCACCTGCGCATAACCACGAGACACGAAGAACGTTCGCACGGATAGCGCAAGGTTTCACGTCTGGGTCGGTTTCACGATTGCAAAGTGACCTACCTGCCTGACACCTGTATTTAATTCAGTACAACTGAACTCGACTACCCATGCTGTGCAAAAGTATTACGTCTGTCTGAGCTGTCCTAAAGTCTGACTGGCTGAACATTCGTCAGCTTGGACGACTAAGAATACTTCTCATTGGATGAGAAAAAACAAGGTAAGTTCAAAACAAAACTTCTGTCATGAGCTGCTTATCGAACCGTTCTGCCCCGGCCAAATTTGGACCACAGCAGGTAAGAATAAACTTCGTAACAGTGAACTGGGCAGATGTGCGTGATGTTTGTGATGAAGACCAAAGATTATTTGAACTTTGTTTTTGACTTTGTAACAATAACAATGCTGGGAACAAAGGTGCATTTTGAAGAGGCAAAATGTCAAGTGAAGGAAACTAAAATAAGGAGGAGGTGCAATAAACAAATGGCAAGAAAAGACTGGAGTTGCGTGTCGTGCAGGTGAACCACGTACCTGAGTGAGGCGGGTTATTCACCTGACCGGGGCTGAAGCCGGTCGGTGCGGTATCGTCACAGTTCTCCGCAGAACTGCTTCCAATCATGATGGAGTTCTTTAAAAAGAAAGAATATCCATGCAGTTTAAAAGCTTCACGTAAAAATCCAGAACACCACCTCCCGTACAAAGACCCCATGCAACTCAGAAGTGACTGGACTGCACCAGCTTACAGCTCATGAGGCCTACGTTTTAAATTTCAAGCTCAGTTGTGTGTTGCCATTGTGTCATTTTCTTTGCTCTCCCACTCTGGATGGGTTAATGGTTTCTCCAATTCCTCAAACCTTGTCACCTGTTTTACTGCCATCCATCCCTCTCCAGCCCCACTGGGTCGGGCACCCACCTCGTCTTTCAAAGGGCTGTCTGAGCATCTCTATACTTTTTCGTCCTCCTTTCTTCCCATTCTGTGGAATCGCCTGAGATCCATCGTGCAATCCTGTTCCACCCTTTAAGGTGTTTTGAGATGTCAATTCAAGGTCACCTTAGGTCATAATCACCCGTAAGATTAGAGCAGGAATGTGTAATTCATCCAGGGTGCTGACAATAACTTGTCTATACTTCACGAAGGACACCATGGGATTTTCACCGTCCACCAGCTAATGCTGACAAATGTTACACCCAGTTCGATGTCCTTCCAAGGGATGACACACACATTGATGCCTCACCCTGCATGCAAAACACCAGGGTGACAGTTTATAGCTGCGCCAAGACTCTAACGTCGGCTGAACGGCTTCGAGGTGACTGTGCATACCTCTAGGACCGAGGCTATTCTACCAGCCCACTGATTGTGATGATGACATCACATATACGTCATGACGATTTGCAAAACATTAAGTCCAAGTTTTGTCATTGATGAAATTCCGTCGAATAACATATTACGATGTGCCTGAAATGATTATTATAGGTTATCACCAAGTGTTACACAAATTGTCTATATATATATATATATATATATATATATATATATATATATATATATATGACAAAGCTATAATATTATTATGACACATAATACAAACCATTGTCATAGCTTTGTGACGCTCTGAACATACTCTGAACCGGCTAGTCAACGTGTCTGTTGAACCTTTACAGGCCCGCAGATTCAAAGATTTCCTATTGTTACGAAAGATACCCCACAATTGGTCACCTCTTACATATTTGGCAGTGTCCACAAATTACTGTTCCAAATTCAAATCGTAATAAATAAATAAATAACCAGAGTTGGTGTCAAAGCCACCCAATGCTCGCCTGTTTATACATTTATCGTTTTTAAAAAGACGAGTCTAATAATTAATATTTTTTATAATTCTCTAACAATTTTTTTTGAGGGGGGGGGGTTGGAAGTCACTTAAAAACATGTAGAAATGCAAAAAAATAAATAAAATTTCTCTAACAATTTTTAATTTGGGGGGGGACCAGTCCAAAATCTAATGGCATGATCCTTGGACCATACCTAACCCCCCTCCAAGTTTCGCCGAAATCCTAATCACTTAAAACATGTAGAAATGCAAAAAAAAGAAATCGAAATTTTGTTGAAAAAAAAGTTGCAAAAAATTTTTTTTCTCTAAATTTTTTTGGGGGGGGGGGGTTGGAAATCACTTAAAACATGTAAAAATGCAAAAAAAAAAATATTTTTCTCTAAATTTTTTTGGGGGGGGGGTGTTGGAAATCACTTAAACATGTAGAAATGCAAAAAAAAAATTTTTTTTTTCTCTAACAATTTTTTTGGGGGGGTTGGAAATCACTTAAAACATGTAAAAATGCAAAAAAACAAAAAAAATTTTCTCTAAATTTTTTTTTGGGGGGGGGGGGGTTGGAATATCACTTAAAACATGTAGAAATGCAAAAAAAAAAAAATTTTTCTCTAACAATTTTTTTTGGGGGGGGGGGGGTTGGAAATCACTTAAAACATGTAGAAATGCAAAAAAAAAAAATTTCTCTTAACAATTTTTTTTTGGGGGGGGGGGGACCAAGTCCAAAATCTAAATGGCATGATCCTTGGACCAATACCTAACCCTCCCACCAAGTTTCGTCGAAATCCGTCGAGGAGTTTTTCGTTAATACAAAAAATTTAACATTTTTCACGCTCACGCCGGGGGTATCGCTATAGCTCTCTGTTCTTCGAACAGGCGAGCTAAAAGTTGGATAAAACAATGCAGTTTGCAGCATGTGAAAGAACATTTCTCAATTTTTTTTTTTGTCAAGATTATCATTTACCATCATCAGCACACTTTTATGAGCACCCCTTGTCATACGTAAGTAACACATTGAGGCGATACGCGATCTCCTTCCAGGTTCGGTTCAGCATCCCTGCATTTACGATCTCGATTACAGCACGAATCCCCTTCCTCAAATCGGCCATATTGGTAACCCTCGTACACCACGTCCTTCACATAACTCGGAAGAAAAAGATCCAGGGGGGGGTTATGTCCAGTGAATGTGGTGACCACAGAATCGGACCATCACGCCCAATCCATCGATCACTGAAGAGTTCATTGAGGAAATCACACATTATCACACTCCAGTCCTGTTGGTAAATGACCTCTGGTGCAGGTCCGCCAATCGCAGGAGTACGCAGTTCTAACATGTCCAGGTAATTGTCGGACTTGATAGTGGCTTAAGTAAAGAATGGCCCAACGACTCCACTTGGTGCAAAGAAGAAAGGCTCCAGAAAAGTCAACAAAAAACTTTCAGGAATGTTCTTTCACATGCAACAAACTACATCGCTGTATCCAATTTCATTATTTCTACCTCCGCCATCGAAGGTGAAGGAGGTTATGTTTTCACCCCTGTCTGTTTGTCTGTTTGTTTGTGTACAGGATATCTCAAAAAGTTGTGGACAGGTTCGGTGTGTGACAAGGACAAGCTGATTAGATTTTGGTGAAGATCCCGGATCCGCCGACTAGAATTTGTTAAGTGATTCTTCACCATTGAGAGATCGGGCCAAAACGATATATAACATATTTCAAAAATGTATTGGGCCTGATATGTTCTCGTGGATCAGGCATTACGTGATGGAGGTATGCGCTGCACTGAGTGCCCTTCTAGTTTTTATTCTGGTATACATTTGTAATGGTAAATTGTGAACACCCTTTATTTTTAGACAAACTGTGCTGAGATTGCATGATGATTGTGATTGCTGCAATGGAATCGCAGCAATTGCACGTCTTACCTGAATTGTGATGATGCCATCAGTGACATTGTAAAGCATCGTGGTGATGCCAACAATGTTGTCCGCCAAGATGACATTTGATATCTTCACGTTGGCATCAGTCTGCAACACACGCAAACTGATGGTGAGTTATGGACTTCTTCAAGGAGTTTTCTAATCCCACCTTGTTGGCCAATAGGCTCGGATGGCAATAAGTCAATATAATTAATTTACATGGTTGTAAGAGTGCTGTTCATTGTGATTACACTGGTGAGTTTTTGGACTCACATGAGGGTCGTTGGAGCACGGCTCATTGTGAGCTCTTCACAATAACTTACCGAGTGGTTAGGCTTCCTTAAGAACGTCAGGCACCAGAATAAGCTGAGGGTGTTTTAACATAGTTAATGTTATCGGCCTTTACATGTCTGAGTCAAGAGAAGGATGGTCGAGCCAAATGCATAAAATCCCACTAAATAGTTTCAACAATCAACACACACTCATAACCATATACAGAGTGCCCCTTAAAACGGTACCCCTTTTTATCTATACTAATAAATAGCAGTGTGTGTGCGTGCGTGCGTGTGTGCGTCTCCTCCATAACTCCAAAGCCATGAAACCTAGCAGCATGAAACTTTGCCAAGGGAACTCCAAGTAAGTGCACGAGTGAAAATTGGCTGTTTGGGTTAATTTGAACACCCCTTTGTTCATTATCGGCCTTATTTAATTATCTCCTTTATCAGGCGCTCCTTGGCCACCTCTCTCTCTAGGATCTCAAGGAATATCCTGGGTGTCTGAAGCTGCCATGTTTTTTGGCCTGCTCAACCATGCCTTGACGTGGAATAGGCCGCAATGAATTCTTAACGATAAAGTTTTTTTTTTTCACTTTCCTTTACGGGTGACACTTATATTATCAAATGCCTTCGACATCGGTAAACATTTAAAAAAAATAACGTTCACATCTCACATCGACCGACTGTGTTTGGGCCCGCAGTGGCATGCGGTCCTTCGGGTGGTGCCTCGCCGGCTGAAAATGTTGTGCAATTTCATTTTTTGACGACATGACTTTATTTAACTTTTTGTGTGATGTGCTACCCGTCACTTCGACTTAGGGGAGAGTGGAGCAAGATGGTCCCTTTTTTGGTTTTGTCCGTTTTTGCCCAAGTCAGTATGATTTGCCAGCCAAACACCATTCAATTGCCATTCGTTAGTCCATCTATCGCCCCAAGTAACTGCCCAATTTCGAGAATATTAGAGATCATTGAAATGTCGATAAAAGCAATTCTAAATTTGTGGTCGAAATGCTCAACTTGCCCCACCCCTGGGGCAAGTCGATCATCACTATGGGGAAAGATGATCATGGTCCTAAGGAAACATGAGGACAGTCTAAATAAGCAATGTGTTTAGAATTTTAATGAACGCAAAATAATTCTTCATTTATATGCATATCCATCCAGGATACAAACATAATATTTCCAAAACATTGTCCCATACACAACCGGATACGAACGTCCATTTTCATGTCATTTATCTTTGTGTTCCAGTCTTAATGTCTAAATTCGCAACTCCCACTGACTGAGATCAATTTTGAATACCAGTTGCTTTTATTTCTCTGGCTTCCCTTTAAAAATTCGGGTGGAGTGAGTTTTTTTAACGATGTCCTCCTTGGAAAAAGTCCCACAATCTGTCTCGTCCACGATGAACGTAGGTCGATCGAAGGTCATACGAAAGGTACTTTGCGGAGAAAGACTCCCTCATATCCATCGTCGTCGATTGCCTCTACACGCGCGATGTACAGAATTGATCGCGCTTTTTTCCCATCTATTTTTGTAATTACAAAGTCTCCTTCAATAATATCAATATTGTCATCTGATCACCTGATCAACTTGCCCCACAACCAAGTGATCATCGCGCCACGCCGCCATTTTTACAAAATCATCTGGCATGTCATAAATACGCAATGGCTCGAATACCGCAAACGCCATACATCGCAAATAACCGCCAGCGCTCACCTATAATAGCCTACATACTACCTATATACAGATACCATTCCTACTACGCTTATCATAGAGATAATACGTACTCACGGATTATCAATTTTCTTTTTCAGGAGAAAATGATGTTTTCCGAAAAACGAACGCAGCGTTTTTTCTTCGTATGCGCCTTCCACAGTGGAATTGTAGTTAATCGATCTAAGTCGTGATGCACCACTGTCCAATGCGAGCTTTATTGGAGCCGGAGAGAGGGTGATCATCATGCCCCAGGGATCATCTGGCCCACCTCCCCCACAACATACACATTTTTTAAACCAAAAAAAAAAAACCTCCATCGACCTTGTGGTTCTGAGTTTCTCCATGTTAGTTCGAGCAGTGAAAAGCGTTGACCGACATTTTGTGTTCTCTCTGGATTGATATATTTTATAATTGAATTTTGTTAATTTTTCACTTGAATTCCATATTTAAAGAATTATATTTAAAAGGTAAGCCTTTGTGGTTCTTCTTTTTGTGTACTTTATCTGTGCGGAACTTTGCCACACAGGAGTGGAGGCTACTCACCCAGTGATTTAACGAGCTTAGCGGGAAACCAACCATGACCTTTTAAATGTGAAAAAGCAAATTTAACTGACGCTTTAATGGAGTCGGGTACGCCTGGAACATATGACGTCAATAATTAATGCTCGGGTAACACATTACCTTGGTATGCTCGGGTAACACACTACCTTGGTATGCTCGGGTAACATTACCTTGGTATGCTCGGGTAACACACTACCTTGGTACGGCCAGGATGGAGGTACAGACGTACAGGTACAGTAGGTTTTAACTTTTAACCTCAGCAGCGTATGAGCGATCCCCTTTTCCTTTGTCCTCACGGCTGTTTCTAAAGCAGTTAAAGTTGTTTCTAAAGTAGTTGTAAAGTTGTTGCCTGCTATCTCCACTTGTGGCTGGGTTCCATCAGGAGGTGAAACAGAGACCTACCAGGTCTCAAAGTATCCACCTCCATGTGCGTGTGTGTCCTTGATTGGTATCTTCGTATGCGGGTTTCAGAATGTGGAATCGAGTCCTCCCAGGGTGAGCTCAAACTATCCCCCTTCATTTCAGTAAGGGGTCACGATTCATGGACCAAGCTGTGAAGTTTTCTGTTCTCAAAGTTTTCTGTCGAGGGTTCTCTTCAGGATCGTCACTGAGCCCCAGACAGCTTCCAACTGTAGTTTGTTTGAAGTAAAATTCCCAAGGATGGTTTTGAATATCTCTGAGGTTCTTCGTCATCATTCCCGTAGCTCCAATTATCATTGGTACAAGTTTTGCATTCTTCAGCTTCCAGGATATTTCACTTCATCCTTGAGGTCTTGGTATTCGGGCATTTTCTCAATTTCTGCATTGTTTAGTCCAAAATCACTGGTATCAACACCTCACTTAGCAATGCCTTCTTCTCTTTTTTGTACCCAAGTATGATGTCTGGTT
>CM068968.1:76917979-76922760 GCA_035128595.1 Eptatretus atami | reverse complement strand
AAGAGAGAATGAAGAAAATCAGGGTTCACTACACTGAAGACATAATCATGTGTTAATCACACAAAAACAATAATATACGTACGTTTTATGACGACTTCCATGATTCCATTCTAGCTTTGCCAAAAGGGGTGCTTCTTCAACCAGACATTCAGTTCCTGGAGAGTTTAGCATTGGTCTGTGGCTCGTCGTATGTATGCTCAAATACCCCTGTGTTATTGATTCACACCACTGTGTCTCAAAAATGTACTCATCTTTAAATGATACATAAATGTGTTGTTATAATAAATGTATAATAATGTGAGTACATTTTTTTGGCCACACCTGTAAATATATATATTGTTACGGAATTTTGTAGACCCGGTCTGATGACATGCATCCCACACGATTGCAGTCCTCAGACAGTTATTTCCTCTGAATGCATGTTCAGATTAGCCCCATCCCCATGTCTCAATGGGATCTTAAATGTGATGCGTTGAGAAGGGTAAAGGATAAGATCCCTCTCTTAGGGACTTATTTTTTCGACAGACACGTTCCACACTTTCTTTCACGAGGTCTGAAGCCCGCCCTTATATTTCCTCAGCAATAATCTTTAACGAGCTCTGAAGCCCACCCTATATTTCCTCACAGCGATCTGCCATGAGCTCCGACGCCCACCTTTTTTTGAGAGCACACAGGTCGTCATGGTAACTGTGCGCGAGTGGGCGGGGCGAGCATGGGGTGGGTTGGACCCGCAGAGACACCCCGAAGATATAAAGTAGGTTCGGTGAGGAGAGACGTTCGGAGAGGAAAAGGTGAAAGAGGGACGTTCTGAAGCGAGAGAAGACATTCCGTGAGGAGATTTATTATATAAGGAGAAATAAACGTTGAGAGTGAGGAAAAGCGAAAGCGAAACGTTCTGAAAGAAAGAGAATACTTCATGAAGATAATAAAAAAAAAGCGTGAACGAAAGAGGTACGAGGAGAAGCGAGCAAGAAGCGGGTGTAGGCGTGCAAAAAGGAGAACGAAGTTGCGCATGTGGTGTCAGGCCAGCGCCAACAGCGAGACGGTTCGTCTCTGCCAGAGATTCCGGCAACAGCGAGCATGTGTGCGCGTGCCGGTGTGAACAAAGCACCAACAAGTGAGGCACAGGTCATTCACCAACAAACTACCAGGGTCAAAACACACAATGGACCATCTCAGTGCCCTCCAGACTTCGACTGGCGTTCAAAGGCGGTGCGAGAGGCTGAACGACAAAGCTGGTCCTGGCGACGGACTTGACAAGCACGCACGCATTTCACAACGTTTTCGCCACAACAGGCGACTTCCTGGTGAGCGAGACGATTCTTCCCCTCCCCTCCCCGATGATCTGCCGGGTACCCTTGTCTGTGTTTAGCTGTAGTAGGTCAACCCCCGATGGCATCTGCTCTTTGTCTCTTTCTGGCATTTTGATTGATTTTGCTTTGAAATTCATTCTTTATTTACCTCAGAAAATAAAAGGTTCTTTTATTTATTTATTTTATTATTAAATAAATTATTTGTCGATTCCAACCTGTCGTGTTTGTCCTTTCCTTCTCCTGGTCTGGCAGTTGTTCGAAACCGAGATAGACTGGGAGGTAATTACCACAGATTTGACCAAAAATCGTGGCACGCACAGCGGTTAAAACGCTCGACCGCCCGAATTAAATCTAATCAGATAATATTGGTGCTTTGCCGAGGGGCGCTCCCCGCTCAGGTAACCAAGTGACCTCTAGTTTAACGGAATAATTAGACGGCGGACACTGGAACTCGTGGTTGACTGGGTGGCATTCGTGGTTTTAAAACAACCCACCATACCACAACGTTAATTGTGAGCGGTGGCCTAGGTCCGGCTCTACCGAGGACAACCGGAGGATTAATCCCCTGAGTGACAAGCTGGTGTCTCGGTATCCGTGGCCGCAATTATATATATATATATATATTAAATATATATACATATATATGTACATACATATATATTGTTGCGGGGCCGGGTATCGGTGGCGAGGACGACCGCTAGGTTGGAGCAGTGGAGTCGTCACCCACCGAACATCCGGAATTTAGGTCGTGACCCTCGGATAAGTCGAAAGGCACGGGTCCCTTACTGGACCATGAATCGCCAATAATTCGACGCATGGGTAGGGTCATTGCCAAACTTCAATATAACCTAATTACCCACGCGGGCAAGAGCTACGGGGATTCACACCCTCGACGGACCTCAAGCGGAACGAGCCGTTACCATGCCCGAACTGTGTGTAACCCGAGCGGAGGTTACCAAGGCCTGTCGGTCCAATGAACAATTTACTGTCTCGCTATTTCTCACACACACCTTGCTAAACCAATGAAAGCACACAGAAACGAGCTGGAACATTTAACAAAAGGGATATTTTTTTATACGGGGCAGGGGAGCACGCAAGAGGCAGAGTTAACCGAATAAAAAGGAATGCATTTACACACAGCGGCACTTTAACGTTTCTACTTAAAAGAAGGGCCCACACACAGACACACACCCCAAAAAAGAATGGTGGCCGCGCCGTTATTTATACCCCAGCTCGGAGGGAAGGTGAGCTGGAGGTAGAGACTGGCTTGGACTTTCGCTTCATGCGGTCTCGATGATCTGGCCCGGCAGGATCGAACCCGCAACACGATGCGCTCCAGCACCAGGTTACGGAGGGTAGTGTCAGGCGCTGGCACGCTCCAACTGGCAAAACAGGCGACGAGGCAGCAAAGCAAGTCAGCTAGGCAGGCTAGGCAAGCGATTCACCTCTGGCTCGCAGGCAGGCGATTCACTGGCAGGGAAGACTGTCTCAGCGGGTCGCGCTCCACACAATTATCCCTTTTCCTTGAAAGGTGGAGGGATCCGTCTCGTGGCATTCCCCTCATTGGACGGCGTGTCGGGCGATCTCCCGCCGTCCGAGATTGGTCGGGGGGAGTGCTCATGTCCTCCACCCCTCGACGAGGAACGTCGAGCAGGCAATATGGTGCGTTGGCTCCCCATTGCCAGAGGGGCAGACGTGCTGCACCCCTCCGATTGGCTGAGAGGGGCGCCATGCCCGTTAATTTGGAGCGAAAATCCAAGACGCACAACGTCCGAAGAACCCCGCCTGGCACATTGGACTCCGCCCACGTACGTGCTGACACGCACGCGTGCAATGGTGCCGTGGAGGATGGTGGAAGAGAGTGAAGGCAGGTGTCCGTTGTCCGTTAGGATTTTTACATTTTAAACTTCACAACTATAAAATAACTCACAAGCGCACGTACAATTATATCACCCATTCAACCATAGGACGGGACCCAACTAGAAACACGATACTTACCGATATAGCTGATCTATAGGACCTGGCTGTTGTGTGCAGGTAAGCTTCCAAATTCGCAACACTACCTCCTCCCTTTTTACAGACTCGTCCGATCGTCAAATTAGCGTGTGACCATCATGTGTAAGTTTTCCCCTCGTACATTTACCTACGGATCCCTGAGTGCGACATTTGCATACATGTCCAAAAATAAATTACCTTAGTGCGCTGCGTAACTAAACTATCAGACTCACACGGACAACTTAAATACATTGCCGGCGCTAAGACAAACAACAGGTGGGTCAATAACTCATTTCAATTTTAAACTATTTACACTAACCATGGCCAAGGACTGTTATCTGTGGGAAAGAAGCACAGAACTCAACAGTCATTTTGTGTGAGGTGAGTGCACGCACTTGAAGGTCAGATGTCTTCAGGGCCTGCTCAAAGGTCTTTTTTTGTCTCACTGAACTTTTTTTTTTTCCTTTCTTCCTTACAATACCTCAGCTGCTGGAGGCAACTCACCTACACGGCAGGCCATGCGCCGTCCACAGGCATTTGAAGTGGCCTTTAATGCAAGCAACCGGGAGGTAGCCGGCTGCTCAATGCAGTCCTGGCTCCTCGTGAATGGATGGAGATGGACTGGATGCAAAACACAAATGATGAATGATGGGCTGCCTGCAGGGCAGTCCTTGCAAAACCACTGAAGAGATGGATGGTCCTGGCGCACATGGATGGGGATGATGACACAGGGGCAAATGCACCGGGGCAGCAGGCATGGGGTCATGACAAAGGCAGGCAACAAGGCATGGCAAGGCAGATGCGGACAGCAACTGTAGCACAACAGGCCGGCATATGAAGCAGGCCGGCTCTGGTATGGTCCGTGAGGTTCTGTGGAGGGAGTGCGGTGGTGCTGGCCGCTCCGAAAACGGGCTCAGACCTAACCTTACCGTCTCCCACAACCTATCGCCTTGCTGTCTTTGGTCCATACCCACTCTCTTATTTGTAACAACGAACCAACAAAATTTAGCCCCTTTTTATTTTATTTTATTTATATATTTCATTTTTCTCCATAATTTCATCTCCCCAACTCCTTTATCGTCTTTGTCCGGGTAACCTATCCTGTCCATCAATCCCAACCCCTAAGTTCCTTTTTTTGGAGGGGACTAAGGGAGAGACTAGCGTCCTGTCTCGAGTCCAATGAAGCGCCAGAATAGCCTCCTACATAATTCAGGCCATCTTACCAAGGTGGGTCCAGCGGCCTACGGAGAGCGAAGGGATGGATGGTGCGAAGGGGTACTTTCCTAACTATCTAGCATTTATTAACTTTAAACTACCCCGGGGCTTTTCCATACGCCTGGCTCTTTAAACTATAGGTTCTATAACCATGATTCCCGTCGCCTGTGTTGGCGTCCATTATTAATTTGGGCCTGCCACAAATTTTCACTCGTGTCCTTGCACAATTTCATGGCTGGACAGCGTGGCTCACTTGGC
>CM068968.1:76885479-76912979 GCA_035128595.1 Eptatretus atami | reverse complement strand
TAAGCTAAACCCATCCCGCTAACGAATGCTCCTATGCCCAAGCAGGATGCTTGCCACATCCTGGCCAGGCTCGTGTACTTGGAGCGAGGCTTTTTTTTTTTCTTTTCTTATACCGCCAAGGCGGCAGTCTACGGCTCACTCGCTCGTCCCTTCCATCGGGCGATACGTGCAGCCATGACGTCACCCTGCAAATCGCACCGAGTGCTCGCTTTCGGGGCATCCGCCATGCGAGCCGACGTGCGCTGCTCACCTGAAGCTCGCGCCACGAGGTCCGTGCCAATGACGTCACTCGCACACGGACCCTGCGCGTTTTACCGTGTCGTTCCCGCGACTTGCTCCGCGTGTCTCGCGCACGCCTCTTGCGCTGCGCAGCACGTGGAGCCCCGCACACACGCTCGCATGGGGACCCATCTGTTCCAAATTCACCCAACACTCGCCTACATTTTCGCCGTCCACGTGGCCGGCTTGTGTCCGACGTTGAGCATTCTCGCGCGTTCTCGTTCTCGCATATAACTGATCTATAAGGACTCTGGCTGTTGTGTGCGATGGGTTCCAGATTCGTAACAATATATCGTTTTAGCCCCGTCACTCAATGGTGTAGAATCACTTTAAAAATTCTATAATTCTCGGATCTGGATCCGGATTGGGATCTTCACCAAAATCAAATCAATTCTTCCCTGTCACACACCCAACCTGTCCACCAAGTTTCGGCCGAATCCGTCCACAACTATTTGAGATATCCTGCACAGAAACAAACAAACAGACAAGCAAATAAACAAACAGACAGAAAGGGATGAAAACATAAACTCCGTCACTTTCGGTGGTGGAGGTAAAAAGCATAAGGTAAAAACTATTTTGGAACGTACGGTGGTACGGTTGGCAATCCAGAGTTTTTCCAAACATGCTCGAAACATGAAGGTACTAAACAGTCGATGTTTGTCATCACAAAGATGAATTATGGTGAGTTTCAAGAAAATCTATACGAGTATTGGGCCATTTAAGATAGGATCACAAAATATACTGTAAACAGTTAAAATACCATGAGACATAAGTGGCAAGCTCAGAGTCTGAACACCTACAGTCCTCTCTTTGGATGATCAATGAAACACTACACTACACTACACGACGCATACACTATATGTATAGGGTATTCCATGAACCTAAAGCAAACAAAGAATGCTTGTTTGAACATGCAATGACATGGTTGAATGTTTAATGACAAGAAAAGACGTTTAAATGGCCTTCCGTGTTAATTTTGCTTGTTTTGCATCAATAATCTACCCAATCAAGGCTGACATCTGCTTCACCTACATTATGTGTGGGATAGAGGGGAGAGCGGTACTCCATCAAGCTGAGAAAGATCAACCACTCAAACTCCTGGGTCTCACTATCAGCCATGATCTTTCTCGGGCAACTGACATTTCAATGTTGGCCTCCAAAGCCAGTCGCCGACTCGGCATCCTCCATCATACAAAGTCCTTCCTTGGAACAGAGTTTTTTTTTCCCAAACATGCCAATGTGCTTAATTTGGCACACTTGAACGTCTATCCACCTACAAGGCCTTAATCTGCAGCTTGATGGAGCACTGCTCTCACCTCTGGTCTGGCATAGGTTAAAGAGGACTCCTTCATTTGCTTTAGAGGTCTGTAAAAAAATCATAAGGCAAACTGAAGAGTTCAGAAACTTGCCTTCGCTTTGATGTCAGCAAACAATGCTTTGGGTTGATTGTCATTGGAAGGGAAGGAAAAAGCTGCCCCAGCGATGTGCACCTCGCCTGGAACGAACAGAAAATTATAATTTTTATACAAATTTACATCTCCCTGGTCTCTACACAAAAGGTTGATGTGAGTGGATCGATGAGTGAAAATCATCTCTGCAGACAATGAAAACCAAGATCAGCTAAACAGGCTCCAGAGCGGCAGAGCAGGGATTCTTAACCTTTCTTCTGCCATTTACTCTCTCGGCTCGACATGACCAGCCATTTAACCCCCTTGGCTCGACATGACCAGCCATTTCCCCCTTGACCTCGACATGACCAGCCATTTTCCCCCTTGGCTCGACATGACCAGCCATTTCCCCTTGGCTCGACATGACCAGCCATTTACCCCCTTGGCTCGACATGACCAGCCATTTACCCCCTTGGCTCGACATGACCAGCCATTACCCTCTCTGGCTCGACATGACCAGCCTATCAGCATTTAAACCCTTGGCTCGACATGACCAGCCATTTACCCCCTTGGCTCGACATGACCACCATTTCACCCCTTGTCGACATGACCAGCCATTTACCCCCTTTGGCTCGACATGACAGCCATTTACCCCCTTGGCTCGACATGACAGCCAACTCCCTAGACTCGAATGACCAGCCATTTACCCCTTAGCTCGACATACCAGACATTTATCCCCTTGGCTCGACATGACCAGACATTTACCCCCTTGGCTCGACATGACCAGCCATTTAACCCCTTGGCTCGACATGACCAGCCATTTACTCCTTGGCTCGAAATGACCAGCCATTTACCCCTTGCTCGACATGACCAGCCATTTGCCCCCTTGGCTCGATATGATCAGCCATTTACCCCTTGGCTCGACATGATAAACCATTTACCCCTGGCTCGACATGACCAGCATTTGCCCCCTTGGCTCGACATGATCAGCCATTACCCCCTTGGCTCGACATGCCCAGCCATTTACCCCTTGGCTCGACATGACGAGCCAACTCCCGAGACTCGACATGACCAGCCATTTACCCCCTTAGCTCGACATGCCCAGCCATTTACCCCTTGCTCGACATGACGAGCCAACTCCCTAGACTCGACATGACCAGCCATTTACCCCTCTAGCTCGACATGACCAGCCATTTACCCAAGACTCCACATGATCAGCCATTTACCCCCTTGGCTCGACATGATCAGCCATTTACCCCTTGGCTCGACATGACCCATTTACCCCTTGGCTCGACATGACCAGCCATTTACCCCTTGGCTCGACATGACCAGCCATTTACCCCCTTGGCTCGACATGCACAGCCATTTACCCCCTTGGCTCGACATGCACAGCCATTTACCCCCTTGGCTCGACATGACCAACCATTTTCCCTTGACTCGACATGACCAGCCATTTTCCCCTTGGTCGACATGATCAGCCATTTACCCCCTTGGCTCGACATGACCAGCCATTTGCCCCCTAGACTCGACATATGCAAGCCATTTACCCCTTGGCTCGACATGCCAAGCCATTTACCTCCACCCCATAAGCTATTTAAATTCATTGACTGGCCAATGCAATTTTGGCACAAAAAAAATAAAAAGAGAGAAAAAACAAAGCATTTAATATCCAAGTATTGTACAGTAATAAACTGTGACCAATGAGAGAAGAAAAGAATACATTGCAATGATATCAATCACCACCACCACCATATTAAAAACACCAAAAACAGGAGTATCATTGGGAACAATGTTGCTGCCTCGCCTCAATCAGTTTATCTATTCGAGGAGTTGTCGATGACAACGCTACTCGCATGTCGTCGTCAGCTCTCAGGCAGTTCCTGGCTTTCATCTTCATCGCTACCAAGGTTTATGTTAAAATATTAAAAATAAAAATAAAAGATTAAATATTGCACCTTTTTAGAATTGATATATTTTTACCCCTAACCATGGGATTGTTTTTACCCCCTTGGGGTAAATTTACCCCTGGTTAAGAACCACTGCTCTGGAGGATGAGATACATCTAATCACTTCCCCAAACTGCATCACAGCTTGTTCATCTCTTCCTTCATCCATCCATCCATCCATCCATCTATCCATCAGGACCACACTGTGTTCAGAGCATCGGTGCTGCCGACACAATCTCCTGGGCTATTACGGGCACAATCCTGGACGGGTCGCCACTCCGACACAGGATACTCAAATGGCTCAATCATCTCAGGAGGCTGGTACTATTTTGCTGACCTCAGAAGGATGACAGTCGGAGTCAACCCCACCTGGTATTAATTCAACAGCCGAGCAGGATTGTGAACTCAGGACGCTAGGATCCCAAGCCCACCACCCGAACCATTAAGCCAACACCAGGTATCTCTTCCTCCTCATTCTCAACATCCCATCTTTTATTTCCTTCTCATACAATCTTGCAATTAATTTCCCTTCTCGAAAGTCAGAAAAGAATGCACAGGGTTGATTCCACTATTACTACGACTACGACTACATTAACGGCTGCATTTATTTCCCCCAACTAATTGAGAGATTTGCTGGGAAAGCTTTACATCCCAATTGTTTCACAACGCGGAGCTGGCCAAGCCTGGAATTTGACTGATTTGGATTTGGGAAGGAATTTGTAATGTGTTCCATTCCAACAGTTTATAGATAGGTCGGGAATCGAACCAAGACGATACAACTCAAAGTTACAGTAAGTGCACCCAGAAAAGACTGACAATCTCTCCCAAAACCCCCCCCTCTCCCTCCCCCGGGGCACCCCAATTTTCAATGCTGTTTGTTTCGTACATTTTATTTGCGTGAAGGCAATTGATTGGTTTAAAGTGAGTGTTAGAATCGAAGTGATATTGCAGTTTTCCCCAGTCAAAAGTGTTTCACTGTCATGTATTTGAATCCTTACTTGCCCGACAGGGTAGTAGTCCACTTAGCTTGAAGCTGTCTATTCTGGGTTTGATTGGTGCTTCGAATGCAGCTTGATGTATTGCAAAGTATGCGTGGTTCTGTGGATGGACGTTAGGCTTGGTGTCCCACTGATGGACTTTGAGCATTCCATGGTGTTTGGCATCGCCGGCTCTGTGAACAAATTCCTAATTCCGGCCCAAATCAGTTACAGGAGGACATCAGGACTGGCCAGCTGGTTTGTAAAAGGCTTGGGATACAAATAGGCTGAACCTGCAATGTGGGTAGGAATAAATTGGTGCCGTCAACAATATAGTGGGAGACAGGGAGACAGAGACATATTCAAGCCTGTGCTTAAAAATGGAAAGATCTTCCTCATTATCGATGTACATTGAATGGAACTAAGCCTGGTGTTGGTTAGTGGTTAGGGTGGCTGGGTTTGGGACCTTTGGGTCTAGAATTTGAGCCCCTGTCACCCATTGAATTAACACCAGATGGGGTTAATTCAGCCCGTCATCCTCCCAAGGTTGTTGATGCTCTAACTGTTGATCTATTCAGCATGGATTCTGTTAACCTCTTTTTAATTGTAACGTTTTTACGTCACATAAGACTTCACCTTACCGAGTTTTGTACCCAAAGTCATAAGATTCCCGTTCGTCCACACTTATGACCGAGTCGGAGTAGGCTGGTCCTCAATACCACCACCAAGAGATCCAGAATGACTGCAATTATCAAGAAGCAAACGACAGATAAAATGGAAGATATGCAATGGGCCTACCTTGCACGGAGTCCGCCATCTTTCCCACGTAAATCCAGGCGTTGGCATCGTTGCTGGAGAACGAGTCGGTGAACTCGAAGGTCACCCTCCGACTCAATACTCCAACGATACCTGTCATGTTCACCGATGATGAATCCACGTCGAAGGACACCGCTGTGCAAAAAGGGTAAAGGCATACGGCATTCTGCTCATCTCGAGGCAAAAATTTGTCTCGCGTGACAACTGCATGTGAATTGTGGTCTGTTTGAGTGATCTCCATCTTGTATTTTTTTTTACATCTTCCTTGATGACTGAAAAAATGCAAATTGATACTTGTGATGAAAAAAATAAATCATCCTGCAGTTGTGGATTTATGCTTCAATGGACTCGGTGGCATCATGGTTAAGGCTCGTGGTGGTACTACCACACACACACACACACATCTCACACGTGCGGACATACAGCCGAATGCATGAGACACAACACAGGACGAGACATACTTTGTTCGACGACACAGACACGACCACTGAGCTTGGCAGAAGTGCCGTCACTTCCTGGGGGACTCTGGGTGCCAAAGACGCCGCCGCATGGTGCGCACGTGCACATACACATGACCCCCGTCCCCACCCCCTGGTCGCTCCCTACGGGAGCGAGTGTTTCAAATCTTTTTAAATGCTGAATGTCAAGCAAGGAAGCAGCACGTACCATTTTAAAAGTCTTTGGTACGACTCGGCCGGGGTTTGAAGTTTGAACCCCTGACCTCCCCGACTCAGAACGTACACTCTTAATGGTGCACAGTGAGCTCATCACCCGATGAACCCCGTGCCGTTCACTGATGCACAATGTAAACCGTGCGGAGTGATCATCTCTTTTGGCCAACGTGAACAGATCGGCACAATTGTACCCGACGCGTAACTTGTGCAAGCATGGACATTCGTGTTTATGACTCTACTTTGAGAGAGTCTGGTTATGCTCACAATCCTGCGCATTATTTGGACGACTCATTGGAATTCTAGACAATAATTGGGATGGAACGCTGTCTAGTCCTCATTCGTCCATAACACCAGACTTAAACCACCACTTTTTGAAAAAAAGGTTTCTCGAGGTCTCAAGTGGAGTCTCAGTGATGTGGATGGAGCGATTAAAAAGTGCAGGTGGGATGGCTCATCATCATCATCATCATCATAATCATCAATTTACTGCTTACCTGTGTGCGATTTGGCCAACTTGGTTTTGAGTGAAAGTGTAGACCCATCAGCAATACGAGTCACCTCGTTAACCTCTGTGTCTTCAGGTCCATATGTTGTCGTCGATAGGATGACCTTATCACCAACCTGTGAGCAGGTATTGCCATGTTGTACAATTAGCACGGGGTCACGTCATCCGCCCGGTTTAGTTCATGAGGAGGTAGAGCCAACGAGAGGTTTAACTGATAAGGGGTGATTCAGCACACATTATACCGACAAAGAAGCCTCGTACAACTGGAGATCACCTTCCAATCGACCTGCTGACTCAGCACAGCTCCGGTTGTCCCAGCTGAGGCCGTCTCCTTCAATTGCACATGGACAGGACTCGGAATGGCTGCATGTATACTTATCTGACCGTAAACTCCTGCATGCAGAGAGAAAGTGTCAGAGATAAAATTGCAGTTGAGGTGTTCAGGGTGAAACCCCAGCAGAATCACCAACGACCTTCAGGGTCTGGCTTATCTGGGTTGAACTGCTATTCCGCTAGACCACTCTTTACTGTTGACTTTCAAGGCACTGACAACTTTGCCAACCCTGCGACCAACCATCAGGATGACCGGTTGGGTGAAATCTTGTTGCGATGCCCTCACCGGTGTGTGTTCGCATCCCATACACTCAGCGGATATGTTCGCATCCTGAGGATGAGTGGTGACCTGTCCAGGATTGATGCTCAGTCACAAAAAGGTTCACGAGTGGCCGTGAGTGTCCCAATAGTCTACCAAGAGTACAGGCCTATCAACCTACCCAGTACCCACCATTAATCACTTCCAAGCATCAACCTGAACTACGCGCTACTTTCTGGATTCAGCCTAAATGGAGGAAATTTTAAAAGGTTCATCGATCTCGAAGAGGGCGTTGGTTCACCTTTGGATTGGCAGGATAGCCTAGAGGTAGGTGCACTCATTTCTGAGCTGCCTAGCCTGGGTTTGAATGTTGAGCGAGCTATCAACTGTCATCCTGGTGTCCCACAGGCAGGGCGATCCATCATCGTCAAAGTATTTGCCGTCCCTCGGGTGGACGTTAAACTGGGCCTCCCGTCTGCCGGCATTCATTGGTGAATATTAAAGATCCCAAGGTGTCCTCCACAAAGAGAAGGATAGCCATCACCAGCACCCTGATTCATGTTACGAATTCCTGCTCTCACCTAGAGGGGGGACTCTTGCATCAACAGCACTGCCGTGCCTCTGTGAAAACTGATGATAACCAGCAGCCACTTACTGCATCCGAATGAATTAACGTGCCCGTTTTAAAGTTCTCCGAGTCCATCCACCAACCGCAGCATCCCGCACGACCTCCCCTTGCCCTCATACCCGTTGGTAGTTTACGAAGCTACTTCCCTTTGTTGTTCAGCTTCCTCATGACTCCAAACCTTTGTAAATAATATATATATTTTTTTAATGTGTAAATATTCCACAACTCCTTTGAAAGTGTCAATCTGAACAAATTAAATTAAAGACACGTTCATGTTTTCCTCACCGATTCCTGCTGCATCTCCAGCATTGCCGTTAGCTGCTGCTGCATTTCCCTTAATGATGACCTTAGCTTGACCTTGGAAAGGAGAACTTTCCGAGCCAGCCACCAAACTGCCATTCTGTGAGAGGAAAGATTTAAAGAAGAAATTCTAGAATTCAATATGTTAGCAAAACGAATTGGTCGGCCATCTTAAGGGCAAGGACAGAACCGTGAGATCGGAATGGCGACCGGGATTCATACGTAAAGATGTCCAAATAATCTTGTACACAGGAAAGGAATAGGTGATTCCATTGTAACTATTTCTTATCGTGAAAATCACATCACACGTCCCTGTCCTTTGTACCGTGATGGTCGACTAAGGGCACTCGGCGGGTAATGGTCAAAAAAGTGCCCCCCTCTCACCGCCGGTTAATTTGGGCACGAGTCAACGTCTCAGACACACAAGCACGGCGAATCTGCGTAACAAGATTGGCCGAGGGAGCACATCAAGCGATTCCCTTTACAAGTGCTTTACAGCGCGAACCCAATCTGCCCATCTCGTGGTTTAATTTGCCAATTTACTATGCGCTATGGAGCCCGCTACCGATGACTATAAACTAAATGATCCAGTGTACCCTCTGAACCTCGACGGCTTAAACTAATAACTTATCGCATCCACTCGGGAGCACTTGGACAGACGGAGAATAGACGAGCCAGAGGTAATAGGGAAACTTGCTCAATGTGAAAAGCTCACACACATAGTGAGAGTCTTGGTCGGGCTGTCCTCGTGGCACAATGCGTCCCCCCCCCACCCCCAAGGTGTGCTCGCCACGCACCAGCACTTGTTCCACAACGCCGTATCGCAAACCACGACGCGCCACAAAACCGTACAGAACCAGGCAGGAACACGAAGAGGAGAGAGAGCAGGCAAACGACGACACAAACCAACCGAAGCAAAAGCCAGGAAAAGATGAAACATGCGCGGCGCGGGCTAACATCAAGGTGTGTCGGGACCACCCACAGCATGAGCACATCAGTTGATGGTCGATGGCCTGTGCCGATTGGTGTGGCAAGCCTGGGAAATTCTACACCACGGGTGGTCTGTTGGCCTCGAGCGTGCCAGGTGTCCATATATGGAAACGTCCGTCACATCTAAGTCCTCACACTGACCCCACAATCGCACTAGCGGGCCACGGCTGATTGGATGTAGATTGTAGACTCAAGATGAAAGGCTATACAATGACAGATACAATGGGGAAGCTTAAGATCGTAGGAAGGGAGGGGGGGGGGCAGGGCTTAAATACAGACATCTGGGCGGGGTGATTAGATTTTTCTAACCACGTGCAGACACATTTAATTAATTACAGGGATCACATCACACTTATTCTAAAATATACTATGAATTAACTATTTTTAACTCCTGGACCAGATCCATAACAATATTTAACTCTTAATCTATAGAGGTCTTTACAACCTTGTATATTGTCATGGAGCATTGCATACCTTAGGACAGTGTCGTTAAAAAAGGCTGGTTATACTGGGTGGTTTGCCACTGCTTGCCGAGCAGCAGTTTGGGCAGGAAGTTGTAATTTGGCCATGACGGCTCGCCTAGTGTACGCGAAAGCCACCGTGGGATCTTTAACGTCCACCAACTAATGCCGGCAGACGGGACGCCCAGTTTAATGTCCATCCAAGGGATGGCATGCACATTGATGAATCACCGTGCATGTGAAACACCGGGATGACAGTTTCTCGCCGGGTCGAGATTCAAACCCAGGCTAGATAGCTTAGAGGCGAGTGCACGTACCTCTAGGCCATCCTGCCAGCTCAATTGCAGGTGAGACAGCCTCAAATAGAAGTGTCTCATTACATATGCAAGAAAGAAAAAAAAAATGACAGATTTATCGACCCCTCTCTCCCCAATATGCTCCTTCCCTCCGTCCGTTTATTCCCATGACCTCACATCCACCTCTCATTATTCCTCCCCGCTCCTTGCACACCCCATGCCCTTCTTTCTTTCCTTTACTCTGCCTTTTTAGGAAGTACTCCATGGAAATTTACTGGAAATATTTTTTAATCTTTTTAAACCCCTTCCCCACCCCCCACCCCCCAAAACTCCCTTTACCCATCATGCAACCATAACAAATGGATGTCCCTTTAATTAAACATACACCCCCGATGCATTCCAAACTGCTGCCACTATATCTGTGACGCTACCCTGGGATGAGAAGACAATTATCCATTAGAGTCGTTCGATTGTATCCACCTTGATGGTGATGTGCTCGGCTGTGAGGACGATTCCGTCCTTTGTTGGGTCCAACTCGAGAACCCCATGGACCACGATGTCCTTGAGAGCCGGTGTGGATTCATCAACCAGGAGCCAAACATCTGTGAAACATCGACAAAAAAAACATAACGCCAGGGAGCGGAAGGGATTCATTTTTGAACGAGTACATCAGAGGCTTTTGCAAGCTTGTTCGTTCGTACACAAAATCAGGATCAAGTTTCATGAATTCCTGTACTCTGGCCCTCGTTTAGTTCTTCTGCTTCTTCTTGTGGACTTTTTTGTTTCACAGCCTACAGTTTTCATCGAAAACTTCCTGAAACTTGGCATGTATATGTAAAAATACCCTGCGCAGACAAGTAACCATCTCGCGGCAAATGCGGGTGTGCTTGCGCTTGTGCAGTGTGCTCCATGTACCTCCTTTTCCAAACGCCACGGAAAGACTCATCAACTTGCATTTCACGGCCTAACAACAAAGCCATCGCACAACCAGGTTGACGAAATCAGAAATGTGTGCGACGGTAAAATATAGCTTCATACAAAGTTACACGATTGGATGGAAAATGCAGCTGGCGTTCCAAAAAATCCATTTTCTGCAGGCATGGGTTGCAGGGTGTCTCACGAAGCAGGAATACACGTCACTCATTTGTTTGCCTCTTCCTAATCCAAAGTATAATCCTCATTGTTCTTTTCCGATCAAGCTCACTGCCGGGCCATACATGTGATACAAGGTCAACAATGACTTCTTCTTGTAGAACATACAGTTTATAAAAGTATAATTTTTTCAAAACCTGACATTTTGCACATTTATGATGTTGTCTGCCATGAGCAAATTATGCAGGAATTGACATCAACCCCGGTCACAGCATTCTGGGTAAAACCAAGATGATTGCCATCAGTTAATCGTATCATTAAGTCCCTTGTGAATGGGAAGATCACAAAAAGGGATGGGAAAAAAAAATTCACAGTGGACTGTCTGCGCAGTTTGGTGGTGCATATGTTTCACCTTGGTCGTGCGTTTAAACGGTGCGTCGTGTTCAAAAATGGCCGTGAAGTGTTGAGCGGCCTTAAACATTCTGATGGAGACTCTCCAGTTGACAATGACGTGAAGATGCAGACGAGTTGGATGTCAGTGTTGTTCCTTTGGAAACAATCATTCGTTCGCACTTTTGATTGAACAAGGTGAGTCGGTACAAAATGGGGACCAAAATGCCACAAAACTTCAGAAACGCTATCCAGGCGAGGGAAAAGATTGTTTGAAGAAGACTGTGACGCGTGATAAGATCTGGGTCAAATATTTCATGCCGGAGTCAAAGGGAGCCAACATGGAGTGGGGACATTCCTGATCCCCACCACCAGAAAATGCGAGGTTCAGCCATAGGTCGCAAAGCTTCGAGCAATATTGCTTTGGGATCATGACGGTTTAACTCGGGGAATTTCTCGGATGTTGGAAAACCGTCAATGTTCATAGCACAGTTACAGTGAGACAAGCAACGTGCGCATTATAATTATTATTATTATTATTATTTTGTATGCAGCCTGTGGCTACTGGTTGCATCATTACTGGGAGCGTGGGTATGCCGCTGATGCAGTGCCACCTGTTTCCAGGAAGCTGGCACTCATTTTGCCAACCTCGGAAGGATGACAGGCTAAGTCAACCCACCTGGTGTTATTTAACGGAACGACAGGGGGCTCGAACTCAAAACCCTAAGATCTTAAGCTGGCCACCTGAACCGTTAAGCGAACACCAGGCTGAACATGCACATGCAGGTCAGGGATGTTGTCATTGCTGCCAGAGGGAATTGAACAAAAAGCGGAAAATAAGTTAATGCTACAGGTAGTGGACAAAAAATGGAAACACCTGGGTAAATGAGGGACACCAATCAACGGCTCCCACACAGGTGTGGGCCTTAAATAAGCTAATAACATCCCAGCATGCTTAGGGTCATGTATAAAAATGCTGCACAGGCCTTGTTGCCTATAATTATGGTTAGCATGGCTGCAAAGAGGAGACCCACCAATGCCCCCCATCCACAGAACGTGTGTGATCGCCCAATGGTTTAATGAGCACGACGTTGATGTTATCCATACGTCATGGCATTCTCAATCACCAGATCTGAACCCGATCGAGCATTTATGGGATATTCCGCAACGAAGCCCGAGACAGCGTTTTCCACCTCCATCGAACAGGTGCGAGTTGATTGACTTTCTCGTGGAAGAATGGTGCCGCATCCCTCCTGCAGAATTCCAGACGCCGGTGGATGCTACACCACAGAGCATATAGGCCGTAATGGCCACACGTGGTGGCCTAACACCCTATTAAGTGACTCAACATTGGCGCTTCCATTTTTTGTCCACTACCTGTACCTTGGAGCATAGATACAAAAAGGAAACAGAACTTAATTCACGTGAAATTCAGCCTTAACCATCCAGAGTAACTAGGGTAACTAAATAAGCCATCGACTATTAAACCAGCCAGAGTTTAACAGACTCTGTCTTAGCTATGGTTGGAGCGTCCCCCAAGAGATAGCACCCCCGGGTACCTAAGATCAAAAACAAACAAACAAAAAAACCTTATTTTCCACTTTTTTATTCAATTCCCACTGGCAGGAAGGACAACATCCCTGACCTTCGTGTGCATGTTTATTAAGCCTGGTGTTGGCTTAATAGTTAAGGTGGCTGGCTTAAGATCTTCGGTACTCGGGGGGGCGCTATCTCTCGCCATCTCCTCCAGCGCCCCCCCGGGTATTCAGGGAAGTAACTTCTCCCAAGGTCAAGGGTTGAGTTTGTCATTTTTTTTTCAAGGTGAATGACTTCCTTCATTTATTTATTTATTAACAGTGCAGCGGACCTTACATATCGCGGAAACTGATGCTGTCCGAGACAGGCAGGCAAAGACCTGCAGCACAAACGGGTTATGAATCTCACTTTATCAGAAAGATACAGGTCGTCAATTCCTGATTCTTCGAGGAAAACATTGATCAACTTCCTGTTGTTTAAATACCATGTCAATCTTACCTTCGGGAACGATGACAGTGTCTCCATCTTGTGGCTTTGACATTCCCAGGCAGATCCACGCCAGGCTACTGGACCATTCGGCCCTGAAATACATTTTATCTTCATGAGCTGGAAAAACGCATTCCTTCACTCAAACATTCATTTTGTAAAAGTACCGAATCAGTCATTCTTTGATTTGTGCACTCCTTTCACAATGCGTATACAGTACAACGAAGGTCACACGATGGCAATGAATACCGTGATCCGTTCACTTGTGTGCGCACTCCATTTTCTCATCAATCTTTTTTCCACGTTTGTTGGATTGGGTTCTGATGTGTGTGGCCGAGAGCCTTTCAAATATTATCAAAGGATGTTTTACATGTGGGAAAGGGTGCGGCCATGACGTTCAACTTCTCTGTAGGAACAACAATGGGTTCATTAACTGGCAGCTCTTATGGGGTTTTCCTTTTCCGGAACTTTCTTTGGCCTGGCAGACCTCGGGTGTACATCTATCAACCACTTTTACGAGCATCACAGCAATGCCAGTTGCTTCACCGAATCGTCGTTACGCGATGCGTCCATTTGAGTTCGAAGATCGTGGGAAAGGGGAAGAATTTTCCCACCACAACTAACTATTCCTACTTCATGGCTTCTTGCGTGCTCTTCGCCAAACTCTTCTCAGATTGCGGTAGCGTGTGTCGGGGTGGTGCTGAGGTGTCGTCCACCAGACGGTGGTCTCTTTGGGTTAACCTGGGGCGGTCCCTTCGGATTGGTGCCTGGAATGTCCTATCCCGAAGAGAGGATGATCACCTGTCTCTGTTATCATCTGAGCTCAAGCGTTTGGATATCGGTATTGCAGCACTCTCTGAGGTTGAGAGACTGGATTGCAGCGAGATCATGTCGGGTGGTTACACCTACTATTAGTCTGGTCGCTCTGATGGTTACCATACTCAAGGAGTTGCTGTAGCTGTATCAAATAAGCTGACTCCAATGATAATTGAGGTAACACCAGTCAACGAGCGGAGGATGAGACTAAGGATTCGTCACTCCTTGGGTGTCATTTCCCTGGTCTCTGTTTATGCTCCGACTGAAGTGAGTGATCTCACCGTGAAGGATGCATTCTACGCCACGCTCGAGTCTGTGGTTGATCAGTGCCCCAGATTATTTTGATGCATCGACTGGAACTGACAGGGATGGTTATGAGACATGTGTTGGTCCCCATGGGTCAGGAACTGTAAACCGGAATAGCACCAAGTTCCTTGACTTTGCATGAAGTCATGGACTTAGGGTGGCTGGTTCATGGTTTCAGCGCCCACAAGCTCTACAATCCTGCATCTGTTCAGTGATCTCACTCTTCACGAGCCTTGACAGGTATCCAAAAAATCTATCTTACTATGTTGTGTGTGTGTGTGTGTTTTTTCTGTCTATTAATCAACATAGTCTATTAATTAAGTACTACTTTTGGAATGTACATTTTGACTTGCAGAGGACCCTTCAACCTTTGGGAAGACCCTTTCAAACCACAAAGACCCCAAAAGACCTCATTATTATTTATTAACTAGCAAATACAACTGTCGCTTATGCTGATGGGGTATAAGCGGCGGAGGGGAGGCAGGAGTCGGGAAGCTAGGAAGGGGGAAGAGTGAGGAGGGTGAGCAGCGATGCCTCAAAAACGTTGCATATACACTGTGGAAGGGAGGGAGGTGAGACAGAACAGAGACAGAGACAAAATAAAAATAAAAACTTGTCAGAACAGCTGTACACACAACGACACAACAGAGTTGTAACATAATCTGCTTGGTACATCTGCCAGAAAACTTTGAACATGAACCAAAAGCCAAGTCAACTGAAAACACGCGAAGTACCTTCCGCTCATTGTACGACCTCGTGATCCCATCGGTGATGTGAACGTCAAAAAACAAAGCATTGTGAACCAGAAATCAAACTTAGTACAAAAAAGGAGAAGAAGCATTCTGATAGAGTGTTAAATAGCAGTGATTGTGGCACTAAAACGATGCCAGAAATCAAGAAATGATCGATACCAAAGCTCAGAATGAAGTGGGAAGATCATGGAAGTTGAAAGAATGCCAAAGTTTGTACCCAAGTGATAAGTTGGAGCTACGGGAATGATGACAAAGAATATCACAGAGATTATTAAAACATCAAGGGCAATACGGCCTGGCGTGCATCACCTGGTAGCGATGGATAAGGCAACCATGGCAACCCTGACGACCCCAATATTTTTAAATGTCGTGAACACAAACTTTAGGTACATCACGGGTTGTGAAGATGTGGCTCAAGTTTTCATTGAATTGTATGTGGTAGTATTGGAGAAGAAGTTGCACAAGTATTTGTGGACGGACGGCATGGACGAGTTGCTTCGCATAAGCTCCCCGAACTAACTTTTACAGTGTGAAGCTAAAAAAAAAACATCCGCGAATAATATTACAAACAAACACAGTCGGAAAGCCTGTCCGCGAGCTTAGCGACGATCCTTGAAGAGAGTCCTCGTGAAAAATCTTTAGAACAGAAAACTTACAGCTTGGTCCATGAATCGTGACCTCTTACCGAAATGAGGTGAATCCTTCGATTCCGCCCAGAGAGGACTCCCCATTCCACATTATCATAAAACCCGCAAATGTAGATACCTATCAACGAGAACACACACTTATTAGTATAGATTAGGTTTCAGGCTTCAAGGCCGTGAAGATCAACGAGAAAATTGGTCCAATGGACAACGGGCCCCTAGTAGTATAAAAGGATTCCCTGTCTGTCTGTCTCTGTTTGTGGTTGTCATGTTATAACTTGAGAATGGATTAAATGTTTTTCAATAAATCCAACAGATGGGGATTCAGGGAACTCCTGGGGAGGTATGTGAATGCAAAAAATACACAAGTCGTTGTGCATGAATGGGACATCATGGGGCCAAACCGTATGCGACACTGCAAATGCCACTGCGACGCTGGTTATCCTCGCAAAGAGGCAAGGTCTCCAGTCATCCTATATTTGTTCTTCTCCATAGATTAGCCATCACAAGCAAAGATTGGTATTCCCATTCAGCGAAGTGACAGGGTCTTGTATTCTGGTATAAATAAAACAGCACAGAGGCACACCCAACACATTGATTTGTCATGTAATACTGTTTTACTGATGTTACACAAACTTTACACATATTCCATTTCATCACATTTTACACCAGGCTTGGTTGTGCTTAGCGCGTTAAGGTGCTTGGCTTAGATCAAAGAGTCTTTGAGCGCAAAGTCCCTGTTGGGCTGGAATTAACATTCAGCTACAATTGACTCAGCCTGTCATTCCTTCTGAGGTTTGGCAAATGGAGTACCAGCGTGCTGGGTAATAGGGCAGCCACAAAGCTGCATTCAAATAAATAAATAAATAAATTAAATGTATATGCTGGAAACAATTGCATGCCCAGCACTGCGGAATCGCGCCCAGGTCCTCTGGTGAACCGATTCCAGTGCTCTGCCATCTGGCCCATCTGGCTGAGCTCGCCCAATTCTCCCACATGTAGAGATGCCCACTCTTTTTACCCCTGGGATCAAATCGGACGAAAAGACCCTCTCATGGACAGGCCCTCACTGCTCCTATGGTTGGCAGTGAGTGTCCCCGGAAGCAGCGGGGGAAATGTCTCCGCTGCGTCTCATGACTGCGTTGCATGTGGATACTTTTTCTGTGGCCGTAAAGACGATGAGAGTACCACTAACAGTTACGTATAGATTTAAACACAATCGGTGTGATTGGTGCTCCTCTTTTCCAGCTCGGAACCTGCAAACAGAATGCCGCCTGGCTATGCGGCGTCAACAGAAAACTGTATGCCACGGACTTCCATAAACAATGAGAGAAGTGAGTTTGAAAGAGATTCCAATACAAAAATGGACTTTCGTTCACACATCTGTATATCTCGATGAATAATATCGGTAAAAAAAAAAATTCTGTAGACAAAAAAATGTATTATCAACGTTGCTCTTCAACTTATCGATACAAGCGTGTCGTCATATTTACGCATGATGCTCTGCTGTACCGAAGGTGGTGCAAAGGATAATGAAGTGACGCGACATCCTTTCAAGTTTTCTAGACTTTGCCCACACGGTCCTTCTGATTTACAGATTGCCAGAACAATCACCAGACACTTCATAAACAGTCAGATCAGTGTCCCAGAGGGAGGAGTTAATGGAATTTTGATGAAGAATTAAGGGCTCTCAGAGATTGGGCACCCCATCTGGATGATTTCCGATATATATGCGAGCCTGCCCCAAATCAAATGGAATGGAAGAAGATCTTCAATCAAGCGCGCAGACCATAAGACAACATCCAACACCGCTCTTTACCCGGCACACGTGACACCATCTGTGGAAATATATCACCTGGAAAGGAACAGACTCTGCTGGATTGTTAAATTGGACAGCATTGACTCTTTTTGGGCGCTTCGTGCTTTGTATAAGTTCATGGAAGTTGGGGTGCAGGCACAGAACTTACTTATCCATTGTCAACAGGTTCGTGTCCCAATGACTTTTGGCGCTTGTGACACCATGTGCACATGATGATCCTTTATCAGCGTGCACATATGTTACCTCCCCAACCCGTTGTGTTTCCCCCCCCCCCTGTTTGTCTGCTGTGAGTCAGGATATCTCTCAAACGTTATGGATTGATTCAGACGAATTTTCTGGACAGTTTTGGTGTCAGTATATGTGACTCGAGAACAAATCAATTGATTTTGGTGAAGATCCGACAGAAACCATATCCTGGAATTTTAAAAGTGATTTTCACCGTTGAGTGATGGGGCTAAAGCAATATACAATACGCACGATATCTCAAAGATTTGCGACAAATTCGAAGAACTTTGGTGGACAAGTTGGGTGTGTGACGAGGCTCAATGATTCGATTTCGGTAAAGATCACGAATGCTGATTGAATGTGAGAAATTTTTTAAGTGGTTTCGTCACCATTAACAAGATTAGGGGCCAAAAACGATTAATATGGCATTGAAATTTACTGAAAGTTGTAGCATGAGTATATGACAAAAACGAGGTGGATGAGTTGGATTTGCGACGTGGATGTGATTTCACAAATTTGGGTCATGGCCAAAAAAAACTTTGGAACCCACCCTCCCCCCCCAGGAGCTTTAGCCTACACAAGTTTAAGGGCACTCGTTCTCTGACCTTGCCTGGGCTTGAATCCTGACACAGCCACAAACTGTCAGCCAGTGTTCTGCCGCATTCTTGTTTGTCGACGCTTAAAGATCTCACGCGCCCTCCGCGAAGACTAAGCGCAGCTATCGCTGGCACCCCTGAACAAATGCGAAAATTCTCTGCCCTGAACCTCAGAGGGGCACTGCATCAGCGGCAACAGCCACGCCCTCAGCCATGATGTTCAGGATTCCTTCAACTCACAGTCACGTCTCAAGATGGTTCTGACAAAAGCTTATGGGAGCAATCCTGACTAGTTTCTCTTCGACAATTATTAGATTAGGTCCCAGTGGTCCCCAACCTTTATGATCCCACGGCCGCATTCACTACTCCAAGGATGTTGGACGCCAGAAAAAAATTGATGCCATTTTATTGAGTTTTTATGCTTTCATGCAAAATTGATTTGATTCCTATCAGCGGTAAGCGGCCAGTGGCCGGCAGCGCATTGGTAGGGCTTTTTCAGGTCCACGCGCCCGCCGGCAGTGCATTGCTGTAAACCCCTTTAAAATTGCTACTATGGAAATGTGTTTTGATGGAAAGTCCTCGCGGGCCACAGTATAGGCTCTGCGGGCCCGCATGCGGCCCACGGGCACGCAGTTGGGGACCAATGCGATTAGTCCTTTTAGATAATCCCCCCCCCGCGCCCCCCCAAGGGAGTTTCTAGATGTTCATGTGCAGAAAAACTCAATGATGGGGATTAAACTCAAACAATTACGTCCAGTACTTTCTGGGCAACTCCAAAAGCGATGAATCCTAACTGCCCTCTTCTAATTTCAGGTTGCTTCTACAACAGCCTCTTGAGCTACCATTGACGACGACATCACTCAATGCTCGCAATGCTGACCCGCCAGTGTTGGGTTTTCTTCAATAACTGGGGCCTCATTTCTTTTGCGTCACTCCTCTGTATTTTTGCTTTCTTAACTTTCTGGCAAAGTTCCAGTGGCAATTGTTGTTGTTGTTGTTGCTTCGTTGGTATCTAGTTTTGTGACTTGAATTCTTGCTAAACTTTGACTTTTCAGGAGCTTGCGAGACAATGCCGACCTGCTTTAATCTGACCAATAAAAGAACTACAATTTCCGCTGAAGTGCTTCACGTACCTGAAAGTGAGGAAAGTAATGAAATCTATCATGATGGGATTTTTTGTTTGTCAGATTTTTTTTGATTTTTTTTTTTTTGCATTAAGTGACAACTGCACGAATTAGAAAAGGACAAAATAATAATTACCTCTCGCCCACCGAAGGTGAAGGAGGTGATGTTTCAGCCCTCTCTCCGTTTGTTTGTTACTTGGTTAGTCGAATTTTGTTTATTCTGTCTCTGTCCTGTTTGTCTGTCTGTTTGTCGCTCTGTCTGTCTGTTTGTTTGTCGCCGGGACAGTCACCAATTTATAAACCGATCATCATGAAACTTTACCAAGTTGTCGAGTAGTCTCAAACTGAAAAGCTATCGATTTTGAGGTCAAGCAAAGGTCATTTCTTGAAGCTCAAATTTCTTCGAAAATCGTCATTTTTCATCCGATGACTTGGAATTTGAGCGCGCATTCTTCGCAAGATTTGCGTCACTGAATTGGAGAAAGCAACTATTTTTGAGGTCAAACGGTTGAAGGTCAACTCAAAGGTCAAACTGATAAAATCAATTCATTTCAATCTGAAAAAATAAACCATTTTCATCGATTAACCCGAACTTTGATTACGATTGTCATATTTTAATCTTTAATGAATGGACAATTTGATGTATCCATGGCAACCTTTGGAAGGGGGGGGTAGATTTTGGCAACTATCGTGCTCTGCACGAACGTCTTTTCTTGTTTGTTGTTTATCTGTGTACACAGGATATCTCAAAAATCTGTTGACAGCGCTGGGTGTGTGACAAGGAAAACTACTGATTCAATTTCGGTGAAGATCCGGATCTGGATACAGAATTATTTTAATTTATAAGTGATTCTTCACCGTTGAGCCGACCGTGCCAAAAACCATAAATCGTCCCTGTTTTCATGCTGAATATTTCAAAAATGTATGGGCCGACATGTTCATCATGGAACAGGATTACGATGGCGGAGGTATGCGCTTAACGAGTGCCCCTTTCTCGTTTGTTTTATTCAACAAGTTTCAAAAAAATGTATTGTGACGTTCCCGTCGAGCGTAGTTTTGTTTTTGGCTGACTTTGACCCATCCCACGACAGATTCAGAGGTGAAGAATTGCCTTTTGAAGAGAATTTCTGGCCTTTCAAAGTGTTTGACAATGCACCTTGTGAGTCTTTTTGAAACTCAGAACGAACCACTATAAACACATTGTGCCAGAGATGAATGTATGGAGAATAATCTCTCCAGTAAGGGAAGGGGTTATAATGTATGAAGAAGATGGGGGAAAAGCGGGGTATGTCATAAAAAAACGAAAGAAACATCCACTTTTTAAAAAAATACATAATCTGTGGACGGCACAAATTCGATAATTGCCTAGGATTTAAAAAAGAAAATTAAAGTACTCTACATGCCAAATAATGAAATTAATATGTGATATTCATTCAACTGTATAATGTGAGTTCCCTTACGAGGAACTTCGGTGCAGTAGGAGGCCGTTAGGCCATCAAAATCCTGCAACAATGGTTGCCACATAATGGTTGTTTGTACGTGCTTCTAATCCTTTTTTAAATGCCGAGCGTCAAGCAAGAAACGGCACGTACCATTTTTTCTGGCCAGGGTTCGGATCAGAACCGCCGACCTCTCAGACTCAGAGCAGTTGCTCTCACACATTGCACTGCACCGGTCACTGTGTGTTGAACGCAAAAATAATTTCATAATGGGGCGTCATCTCTGAAATTATGTATTCAAATATGGCGGTCATTTTTAGATTACCCCTTTTCCCACCATTTTCTTCCCTTCCCTTCGTCTCAACTTTCTTCTAACCATCCTCCCAACCCTCTTTTTTTTATAATTTTTGTACCTTTTTTCTCCATTTCCATTCAACGTCGCGCTTCCCCAAGATACCACAGTAAATGAATGGCTTCGAAATAATAATTATTTTCGGGGTGTTTTTAAGTCTTTTTTTATTTTTGTGTTAAAGAGGATGTGTGCGCACTCTGTTGTTTGTAAGGCTTCAGTGCAATGCGCAGCTGCACTTGGGCAGACTTTTTAAATGATCATATCTCTCTCAGTGCGGCATATGACCTGCAATTCCCGAAGAGTAAAGTTGTTTTTTTCCTCCTCATCAGACTCATGATTACTGGGTTTTATTTTTATTTTTAAACCTCTCATTGATCAGACTCTTTTAATATCACCCCCATGCTTAAACCGCTCCCCCCCCCCGCCAAAAAAAAAAACGGGGAGGGGATGTGTAATCTTGCTGTGTCTTCTCCATCTGTCTCTGTCTGTCTCTGTCCGTCATTCATATCTCCTCTAAAATGGTTGTGCAGAAATTCACCAAACACTTGGTTGTTAATGACACCCACGTGGCAAGGTGCGCGGCGGGTCAAAATTTCAAATACCAAAAGATACAATTTACAGGCATATTTTTGAACATTTAATTTAATGAAAAACTTGGACATGCCAATCAACATTGGGGGGGGGGGGACGCATGAAATGTGCAAACGATTTTTTTGGATTTGACACACAGTTCCATCATTTCCGTGGTTGGCGGGACTCATGGTCACATGGGTTAAACAGAAAGATTTTTTTTTGAACTAAAATTGATTGATATGGCTCATTTTCTGTGAAACGTTAGCCATCTTTCCACTTTGCTTGAGGTAGGAAGCATGGGAAATTGCGATGAGCGTCTAATCTTCACATCCAGCTTACCTCTGCCACTGAAGGTGGATGGAGGTTATGTTTTCACCCCAATTTGTCTGTCTGTTCGGCCTGTTTGTGAGCAGGATATTCTCAACAGTTTTAACGGACAGATTATGGACGATCTTGCGTGACAGGTTGCGTTATGTGACAAGAACAAGCCGATTCGACTTTGGTTCAGGTCGGGATCCAATCCGTCCGGCTATCAGGTGGCGATACAAAATGTACTGCTCAGTTGGCTGGAGTTTTGCGCTCTACCGAGTAAACTTTCTAGTTGTTTATTTGATTTATTTCCATCAAACTTTTCATGATTATTGGTGTGTTCTTCTTTCTCACTTTGGACTTTTCTTTTTTTTCAAATTACTATCGTTGAGGCTCGTGGAAAGAGCTAATATGACGGCCCCGTGAGGAGGAGTGATGTAGAGACATTTTTAATGATATGTTGATTATAGCTTCGGATGAATACGGTAAGGTTTAAAATAGCTGCTATATGGCATTAACTCCAAAAATGCCGATGTGTCCCCTTACATCACTGCCTCCTCGCGCCCCTCATATACTTGAACGGATCTATGATGTAAACAGACAAAAACAGGATGCAACAAAAGTGCATGGTGTGACAAAGATGGATTACAGAAAGGAAACTCCATGCGACAGCAAAATTGGAAAATTTGAAGAAGGAGGGATTTGGGTTTGCGGAGGGCTAGACAAAAGATTGCGTTTTTACCGGGAATGATCTGAGATGATGTGTGAACAGAGCTGTTCTTGAAGACCTGGAGGGAGAATGAGATTGAAAGAGCGCAATTAGAAAGTTCCGTACCAACAGGTGGGGAAAAAAAAAGAGGAAACCAAATTTGTGTAGGTGAACAGTGATCCGCGATTTAGTAGTTTCGCCAGAAAGGGGTTGATGGTGGCACCGTGTGTACCCTTGCAGAAAACCTGGGACAGAAAGAGTAGAGGGTGCAAGACCACAACAGGAAAGCAGTAGAAGACAGAGACCACCGATTCGTCTGTGATGTGAAGTGATAGGCCCATAGATTCAGCTTCATCAGGGGGAGCATTCAATGATCTTGAGGCTTTGGTTTCCAACAACATCGAGCTGAGCAAGACTGTGAGGTGGGGAGCCAGCCCAGAGGAAAGAGCAATAACTTCATCAAGCTGCGGCATGGAAAGTCTTGTAGTGCTGATGGAGTTCAGGTGTGCCACGGAATGAACTTGTATGTGGAGGATGCCCAATTGGAGAGCTGGCTTTGGCAGACCAAATATTGAAATGTAGTTATGCCTAAGAAAGATCAGCTGATGTGAAGAACCGAGTAGGTATGAGTCGATTGGAACTTCCTCAAAGTTGTTGAGAAAAGTAGATAGAGGTTTGCCAGACGTCCCTTTGGGAGAGACATAAGTGAGAAGTGTGAGAATTTATCAGTGACTTCGAAGGACATGCGAACGTGTTATTCAAATCCTGAGCAAATCTCAACTCTCACCATGTCCTCTCGAAAGGACTGTTTTGCAAAAATTCCCCCCATTCTACTTTCTACACATCCTCTGAAGAAGTCTTCATTCAAACTTTTGGCCTCACTACTGCCATGATCTTCTGGGAAAGCCACATTTTCCAAGCTGGCCCTCAAAGGCAGTCACCGATTAGCATCCTCCGTTGTGCAAAGTACCTTCCTTGGCAAACACCTGAGCTTCCTGACCACAAACCAAAGCTTTCGGTCCACCTGCTGATGGAGTCCTGCTCTCCCTCTGGCTGCGTGCTCCAGCTCTCCCACTTCTCGCTTTCACGTTGTGCGAAACCAGGCATTTAGGATCATTGTATTCCCGCGATGGAGCTGGAGTCCTTTTGGTTCTCTCCACTCTCCTCGACCGCAGGCAGGTTTTGTGGTCTTTCTGTCTTCTACCGTCTCCTCTCCGACCTCGCCCTCCCCCCCTCCACACCCGCTCTGTCTGTTAATCTGTCCACCCAATATTTCTGCAGGAGTTTAAGGTCCGCCAGCAACCCCCCCTCTCCTGGTAAAACTACCAAAAAAATCAAGAATCATTGCTCACCTTACTTTTCATTTCTCTTTTTCCCGCCTTTGAATAAACTCCCACACTCTCTTTCAACCCCCGCTCTCTTCCTCCAGATCTTTCAAAAACAGCCGTTCACCAACATCTCTTATCTTCCCTCATCCAAAAACACCCACAATCTTTCATACCCCCATATTAATCCACCCCAAACCCACCCTCCATTCAAAATTCCCTGCTTTATTTCCTAAGTCCCTGTCATGTAAGGCCTGATAAGTCCCTGTAGTGTCCAATCTTTTTATCCCGTGTACCCCGCCCCACCCTGTCTCTGCCCTTCCCACCAGATCTCCTCAGATGTCTCTGTTCCCGTCGTTTTCTGCTTCCCTCTCCCTCTTGTGTCCTGCTCCCCTTGTTATCCATTTCTGTGTGTTAGCTCTCATATGAGCCTTGACATCTATCTATATCTATATATATATATATATATTACTGAAACTCTCATCTTGTGTCTTATGTATGTATATATGTATGTATGTATGATGTATGTTCCCGAAATACAGCCAAAACGGTGACGATAGCGCAAAAAATTTTCGGGCCACCTTACTCACATTCTCCTGCGGTGTGGCAGTATCAAGTTTCGTTAAAATCGGCAACGAAAAAATTATTGAAAAAATTAATTCCCGATTCAGTCAAGTCTCTTCGGAGAATTTGATCAATGTAAACAACCTCAGCGGGAACAGTTCAACTGGAGCTATCTTTATTTTTCTTGAAATGATTTTTTTCATCAACCGCTGTCACAACAGGAACCCAACGGGTTCACGGGTCGTCTAGTATGTATATAAAATAATACAAAAGAGAGGGAAGGTCTCAAGGTTTCAAGGTCTGGCTGCAGCCTGTTGTTTGAAGGATGAGGGATTTTTTTTAACTCTTGACTTTAATGATTATGGTTTTGTTCTTACTTGTCATCAGACTCTTTATGTCCATTCGTCTATTTTCTTACTTCTTATTCGACTCTCCATGACCATTGGAATTAGAAAGGTGTTGTTTACCCCTTTTATTTTACAAGATGGAGACCATTTGCATAAGTTCTCATGGTTTATTATTTCTTTACAGCAATGAACAGTCATTGTGCCATTTCGGAGATTATTGTGCGGAAAATTCTTGAATTCTGGTCCAGTTGATCCTTCGATGTTTAACAATGCAATGAGGTCAGATTTTTTTTTTTTTTTGCTCATTCCCTCTGTGTGTTTTATTTAATGTAAATGCCATATGTCTGTTTAACTTGCTTATTTGTGATTTGGATTTTCCCACTAACTCGTTGTGGTGTCATGCCTGTTCGAATCCCACCAAGCTATAAACTGTCGCCCTGGTATGTCGGTGTTTCGCATGCACTTTGATGCATCAATTTGTGTTCGATCTATCGAAGGATGTAAGCTGGAGGATCCATTGCCAGCCCAGTCGTTGGTGGATGTAAAGATCTCTGGGTATCTTTGGCGAAAGGTCAGGTCAGGTCAGGTATGGGAGAATGTGCCAGAGAGCGCGTCGCTGCTCCACTTTCCACCGGTACTCCAGAGGCATCCGTCTGGCCATCCCCCAGGCAGATGCCAAGCCCATCCCCATCTCCTTAAGATGCTGATCAACCTGCTGCAACTACGAGGAACATGGTCATCCATTGGCCTCCTCCACTCACGAGACTCCCTCGCTGAGAGAATCTGGTGAGCAGGATCAGCATCAGGAAAATGAGCCACATGTCCATACAAGTGCTCAGAAGTGTGGGGGCCAGTACACACCCCTGACGAACTCCAGTAAACACTGGAAATAAGTCAGAGATGGTACCCCCACATCTCACAGCACTCTCAGTACCAGAGTATAGTTCAGACATCAGATTGATCAGTTTTGGTGGCACCCCACGAAGACCAAGAATCCTCCAGAGGGCTTCCCGATTCACTGAATCAAATGCTTTACAGAGATCAACATAGGCTGCAAGCAGCCCCTGCAAAACTCTTTCTGTGTTCGGTGAGGACACGAAGAGCAAGGATATGGTCAATCGTGACCCCTTTGGTGTAAAGCCTGACTGCTCTGGATGCTGGTGATCAAGCAGATGGTGGCAAACCCTATTGAGAATTATCCAAGCAAAGACCTTGCCCGGCATTGAGAGCAGCGTCACCCCTCGCGTAGTTGTTGCAGTCTTGGCGATCACCGTTCCCTTTCCAGAGAGGGACAACAAGGCCCCTCTTCCAGTCAGTTGGGATGATGCCTGTGTTCCAGGCAGAGCACAGAACTGCATGCAAACGACACGAGTGCAGCATTTTCACCAGCCTTGAGAAGTTCAGCATGGATGCCACAGATCCCTGGAGTTTACCCCCATTTCAACCGGTTCACCGCAGCCTGTGTTTCCACAAAGGAAGGTGGATCACGGATGATTGGAGGGTCAGGAATCGGGATTGTAACACCCCTGACATCCAACTCGACAGCTGGTGGATCAGCCTGGTGCAGCCACTCAAAGTAACCGGCCAGCGCGGCCTTCACTTTGGACTCCTCTGTCAAAGCCGACCACCCTCTGCTCTCACTGCAGTACACCGAGGGATGGGTTGGTGGAACGCAATACGCGATTCCCCTTTAAGCAGGATGAGAATCACTTGACCACGGCTGATGCTCTACCCCCTCACAGATTCCTCGCACATAGGCCTCCTTGTCCACCTAGTGCACGTACAGTTTTACGCCTCAGCTCTCTGAACAGCTCAGCTCTGCCATTCAGCCTGGCCCTGTGACTCTGGTCAATGGTTCCAGTGTCCCTTGAGAAACAAAATTTTTCTTCGCCCACGGTGAGTTCCACGACATCCACCAGCAACATCAAGGACGGTGGTCTTGAAGGCACTCCGCAACTCTTCAGGACCCCCAAAGCCACCAGACCCCCCCAAATGTCCCTCAGCCTGTTCGCAAACTCCTCAGCTACCCTCTCATCCTTGAGCTTGTCAACATTCAGCCAGGCTGGATGTAGCATTCTCTTGGATTTAAGTTGCAACTTCAGAGTTGCTACAACAAGCCTGTGGTCAGTTTTGAGAACTGAGCATCCGTAGACCCTGCAGTTCTGGATATCCCCAGCACCACATCGAACATATCGTCAATCCCTTTGCCACACCACCAGCGTTGGAATACCCAAGTCCAGCGAT
>CM068968.1:76861657-76883047 GCA_035128595.1 Eptatretus atami | reverse complement strand
ATGGCTGCAATGTATTACTTATCTGCCGTTAAAAAATTCCTGGCCATTGGCAGGAAGAGGAAAAGTGTTCCAGGAGATAAAAATTGCCAGTTTTGAGGGTTGGTTTTTTCCAGGGTGGAAACCCCAGGCAGGGAAAATCCACAAACCGGGACCTTCAGGGTTTCTAGGCTTTAATTCTGGGTTTTTGAACTTGGCTTAATTCGCTGTAGAACCCACTTTCTTTTACTGTTGGATTTCAAGGCCCAAACTTGGACAAAACTTTGCCCAACCCTGCGACCAAACCCATTTTCAGGATGACCGGGTTTGGTTTTTGGAATTTCTGTTTGCGGGATTGGCCCTTTCACCCGGTTGTGTTCGGCATCCATTTTTTCACACCTTCCAAAAAAGCGCGAAATTTTATTTTTCGCATTTTTTTTTTCCTTTTGGAGCGATTTTGAGTGGTTGGCGGAACCTGTCCAGGGGGGGATTTGATGCTCAGTTTCACAAAAAAAGGTTACCACGAGGGTGGCCGGGTGAGTGTCCCCAATTAGTCTTTTACCCCAAGAAGTACAGGGGGCCTAATCAAAACCTACCCAAGTTTACCCACCCCATTTAATCAACTTTCCAAAAGGCATCAAAACCTGAAAAACTACGCGCCTAACTTTTCTGGATTCAAGGCCTAAAATGGGAGGGAAATTTTAAAAGGGGTTCATTCGGATTCGAAGAGGCGGTGGTTCCACCTTTGGGATGGCGGCTAAGGGAATAGCCTAAGAGGTAAGTTTTTGCACTTCATTTCTTGAGTGCCTAGGCCTGGGTTTTGGAAATGGGTTGAGCGGACCAGCTACAAACTTTGTCCATCCTGTGGTCCCAAAACAGGGGGCCAGGGCGAAATCCATTCCCATCGTCAAAAGTATTTGCCGGTTTCCCCTTCGGAGGGACGTTTAACTGGGCCTTCCCGGTTTCTGCCGGCCATTTCATTTGTGGAATATTTAAAAAGGATTTCCAAAGGGGTTTGTCCTCCACCAAAAAGGAGAAAGGGATTTAAGCCATTTCACCCAGCCACCCCTGATTTCCATGGGTTACGAAATTCCTGCCTCTTTCAAAAAACCTTTAGAGGGGGGAACTCTTGCATCAAAAACAGCCACTTGCCCGTGGCCTTTTGGAAAAAAACTGATATAAACCAAGGCAGCCACTTACCTGCATCGAATTGGGAATTAACGTTGGCCCGTTTTTAAAGTTCTCCGAGGGGGTCCCATCCCACCCAAAACCGTTCAGCATCTCCCGGCACGGGAACCTTCCCCTGCCCTCAATTAACCCGTTGGTTAGGTTTACCGGAAAGCTTTACTTCCCTTTGTTGTTTTCAGCTTTTCCTCAGACTCCCCAAAAAACCTTGTAAATTTAATTAATATTATTTTTAATGTGTAAATATTTTCCACCAAACTTTCCTTTTGGGAAAAAAAAAAGTTGTTCATTTCTGGACAACAAATTAAATTTAAAGGACACGTTTCCATGTTTTTCCCTCACCGATTTCCTGCTGGGGCAATTTCTTCCGGCATTGCCGTTTAGCTGGCTTTGCTTGGCATTTTCCCCCTTAATGATGAACCTTAGGCGTGACCTTTGGAAAAGGGAGAAACGTTTCCGGAAGGGCCAGGGCACCAAACTGCCCCATTCTGTGAGGAGGAAAGATTTAAAGGAAGGAAAAATTTTTCTAGGGAAATTCAATATTGTTTAGCAAAAAACGGAAATTGGTCGGGGCCATTCTTAGGGCAAGGACAGAAACCGTGAAAGATCGAATGGCGGGAACCGGGGTGATTTTCATTACGTTTAAAAAGATTGTCCAAAATAAATCTTGTTACCACAGGAAAAGGGAAATAGGGATTTCCCTTGTAACTATTTTCTTATCGTGGGAAAAATTCAACATCCCACACGGTTCCCTGTCCTGTAACCGGTGATTTGGTCGACTAAGGGCAACTCGGCGGGGGGTTTTAATGGTCAAAAAAAAAAAAGTTGCCCCCTCTCCACCGGGGCCCGGATTTAATTGGCACGGAGTTCCAACGTCTTCAGACAACAAAAACAAAGGCCACGGCGGGGAATTTCCTTGCGTTAAAACAAGATTGGGGCCGAAGGAAAAGGGGCACATTTCCAAAGCGATTCCCTTTAAAAAAACAAAGTGCTTTTAACCAGCGCCGGAACCCCAATCTTTGCCCCCATCTTCGTGGTTTTAAAATTTTGGGCCCAAATTTTTACTATTGCGGCTATGGAAAAGCCCCGCTTACCGATGGGGACTATAAAACTTAAATTTGGATCCCAGTGGTTTTACCCTCTTGGAACCCTCGACGGGCTTAAACTAATAAAAACTTATTCGCATCCCACTTCGGGAAGCACTTGGGAACAAGACGGAGAATAAGGACGGGAAGGGCCAGATAGGTAAATAGGTAAAACTTGCTTCAATGTGAAAAGCTTCACCACAAAAACATACTAGGAGTCTTGGTTCGGGGCTTGGTCCCTTCGTGCCCAAACCAAGCCGGTTCCCCCCCCCCCACCCCAGGTTTTGTGCTCGCCACCGCACCAAGCCCACTTGTTCCAACAACGCCGTAAATCGCCCAAAAAACCCACGACGCGGCCCAACAAAAAAAAAACCGTTAACAAGGAAACCAGGGGCAAGGAATTCACGGAAGAAGGGAAGGAGGGAAGACAGGGGGGGCCAAAACGAACGAACACCAAAAAACCCAAAACCCCGAAGCAAAACAGGGAAAAAGATTTTGAAAAACATGCGCGCGGGCCGCGGGCAAACATCAAGGTGTTGGTCGGGGAAAACCCACCACAAAGGGCATGAGCAAACATCAGTTGATTGGTCGACTGGGGCCGTGCCGGATTGGTGATGCAAGGCCTCGGACAAAAATTCATTACACCACGGGAGTGGTCTTGGTGGCCTCGAGCGTGGGCCAGGCGTGTCCAATATTATGGGAAAAACGGTCGTCCAACATTCTAGGAGGGGGTCCTCACACTGGACCCCACAAATCGGCACTTAGGCGGCCACGGCTGATTGGGATGAAGATTGTAAGGACTCAAGGGATGAAAGGGGCTAATTACCAATGGGGGGTGACAAGATTACCAAATGGGGGGAAGCTTAAAGGATCGTAGGGAGGGGAGGGGGGGGGGCCAGGGCCTTAAATAAACCCAGGCAATCTGGCGGGGTTTGGATATTTAAGATTTTTGTCTAACCCCCACGTTGGCAGGGGAACACATTTAAATTAATTTACCAGGGAATCACAATCACCCAACCTATTCTAAAAAATATACTTATGAAATAAACTATTTTTAAAACTCGCCTGGGGGACCCAAAGATCCATTAAACCAAATTAATTTAAACTTCTTTTAAAATCTATTAGAGCGGCTTAACAAACCTTGGTATGTTGCCATGGAGGGGCATTGCATAACCTTAGCGGACCAGTGTCGTTTAAAAGGCTGGTTGATTACTGGGTGGTTTGCAAACTTGCTTGCGAGGGCAGCAGTTTGGGCAGGAAGGGTTGGTTAATTTTGGGGCCATGACGGGCCTCCGCCCCTTAGTGTAACGCCGAAAAGGCCACCGTGCGGATCTTTAAAAACGTCCACCCCAAAAAAAACTATTGCCCGGCAAGGGACGGGGACGCCCAGTTTTAATTTGTTCCATTCCAAGGGGTGATTGGCATTTGGGCCACCATTGATGAATTTCCCACCGTGGCATTTGTTGAAAACAACCGGATTGGACCCCAGTTTCTGGGCCGGGGTGAAGATTCCAAAAACCCAAGGCTAAGATAGCTTTAGAAGGCGGAAGTGGCAACGTACCTCTAGCGGGCATTCTTTGCCAGGCTTTTCAAATTGGCAGGTGAGACAGGCCTTCAAAATTAGGAAATGTTCTTCAATTTACATATGCAAGGAAAAGAAAAAAAAAAAAAAATGACAGAATTTAATCGACCCCTCCTCTCCCCAATATGGGCTCCTTCCCTCCGTCCGTTTATTCCCATGCTCAACATCCAACCTTTTCATTATTCCTTCCCCGCTTCCTTGACACCCATGCCCTTCTTTCTTCCTTTACTCCTGCCTTTTTTAGGAATAACTCCATGGAAATTTAGCTGGAAAATTTTTTTAATCTTTTTAAAACCGCCTTCCCCACCCCCCACCCCCAAACTCCCTTTACCCATCATTTCAAACCATACAAAATTGATTGTCGCCTTTAATTAAAAACATACCACCCCGATGCAACTCCAAAACTGGCTGCCACCTTATTATTCTGTGACGCTACCCTGGGATATAGAAGAAAAGAGACATTATCCATTAGAGGTCGTTCGATTGTTATCCACCTGTGATGGTTGGATTGTGCTCGGCTGTGAGGACCGATTCCGGTTCCTTTGGGTTGGGTCCAAACTCGAGGAAACCCCATGGACCCCACGATGTCCTTGAGAGCCGGTTGTGGATTCATTCAACCAGGAGAGCCAAAAACACTGTGGGAAACATCGACAAAAAAAACACCATAACGGCCCAGGGGAGCGGAAAGGGATTATTTTTGAACGAGAATCAGAGGGCTTTTGCAGCTTGTTCGTTTTCGTACACAAAATTCCAGGAATGCAAGTTTCATGGAAATTCCTGTTACTCTGGGCCCTCGTTTAGTTCTTTCTGCTTTCTCTTGTGGACTTTTTTTGTTTCACAGGCCTACACAGTTTTCATCGAACTTCCTTGGAAACTTGGGCATGTAATATGTAAAAAATACCCTGCGCAGACAAAGTAACCCATCTTCGGGCGGCAAAAATGGCGGGTGTGCTTGGCTTGGTGCAGGTGTGCTCCATGGTTACCTTCCTTTTCCAAACCGCCAACGGAAAGGACTCAATTCTAACTTGCCATTTCACGGGCCTAAACAACAAAGGCCATCGCAACAAACCAGTTGACAATTTCAAGGAAATGTGTGGCGACGGTTTAAAAAAATATAGCTTCATACCAAAGGTTTACACGATTGGAATGGAAATATGCAGCTTGGCGTTCCAAAAAAAATCCATTTTCGCGAGGCATGGGTGGGGGAGGGTGGTCTCACCGAAGCAGGGAAATTACCCAGTCACTCATTTGTTTTGCCTTCTTTCCTAAATCCCAAAGTATAACCTTCATGTTTCTTTTCCGATTCAGCTCAATGGCCCGGGCCATACATGGTGATTACAAGGTCAACAATGACCTTCTTCTTGTAACAGAAGCATTACATTTGTTATAAAAGTATAAATTTTTTCAAAAACCTGGGACCCATTTTTTGCAGCATTTAATAATGTTGTCTTGCCATGAAGCAAATTATGCAGGGGAATTGACACAATTTCAACGCCCGGTTACAGCATTCTGGTAAAACCAAGGATGATTGCCATCAAGTTTAAATCGTTTATCATTAGTCCCTTGTGATGGTGAAGGAATCCCAAAAAAAGGGATGGGAGAAAAAAAAAATTCACAAGTGGAAACTGTCTTCGCAGTTTGGTGGTGCATTATGTTTCCACCTTGGTCCGTGCGTTAAACGTGCGTCGTGTTCAAAAAAAATGGCCGTTTTCGTGAAGTGTTTGAGCGGCTAAAAAACATTCTGAATGGAAGAACCTCCTCCAGTTGACAATGACGTAAAGATTGGCAGGACGAGGTTGGATTTCAGTGTTTGTTCCTTTGGGAAAACCCCAATCATCTCTTCGCACTTTTGATTGAAGAACAAGGGGTGGAGTCGGTTACAAAAATGGGGGACCCAAAAATTGCCACCAAAACTTCAGGGAAACGCCTATTCCCAGGCGGTAGAGGAAAAAGATTGTTTTGAAGAAGGGACTGTGGACGCGTGATTAAGAAATCTGGGTCAAAATTTTTTCATGGCCGGAGTCAAAAGGTAGGCCAAAACATGGATGTGGGACAATCCTGATCCACCACCGGAAAATGCAGGGTTCAAAGCCCATAAGGTCGCCAAAAGACTTCGGAGCATATTGCTTTGGATCATGACGGTTTAACTCGGAGGAATTTCTCGGATTGGTTGGAAAAAACCCGTCAATGTTCATAGGCACATTGTTACAGTGAGACAAGCCTAACGTGGGCGCATTATTAATTATTATTATTTATTATTATTTTGTATGCAGGGCCTTGTGGCTACTGGTTTGGCATCATTTCTGGAGCGTGGGGTATGGCGCTGATGCAGTGCCCCACCTGTTTTCCAGGGGAAAGGCTGGCACTCATTTGCCAACCCTCGAAGGATGAACAGGCTAAAGTCAAACCCCGGTGTTCATTTAAACGGGAAACGAACCCAGGGGGGCTTCGAAAGCTCCAAAACCGCTAAGAAGATCTTAAAGGCTGGCCACCTGAACCGTTAAGCGAACACCAGGCTGAACATTGGCAACATTGCAGGTCAGGGATGTTGTCATTTTGCTGCCAAGAGCGGAATTGAACAAAAAAAGCGAAAAATAAAGTTAATGGCTTACCAGGTAGTGGACAAAAAAAATGGAAAAACCACCTGGGTTAAAATGGAGGGACACCAATTCAAAACGGTCTCCACACAGGGTGTGGGCCTTAAATAAGTAAATAAAACATCCCAGCAATGCTTAGGGGGTCATGTTATAAAAAATGCTGGCAAACAGGCCTTTGTTTTGCCTATTAATTATGGTTAGCAATGGCTTGGCCAAAGAGGAGGACCCACCCGAATGCCCCCCATTCCAACAGAAACGTGTGTGATCGCCCAAATGGTTTTAATGGAAGCAACGGACGTTTGGATGTTTATCCCATTAGTCATGGCATTTCTCAATTCACGCAGACTGAACCCGGATCGAAGCAATTTATGGGATATTTCCCGCAAACGAAGCCCGAGAACAAAAGCGTTTTTTCGCAACCTCCATCGAACCAGGTGCGGAGTTGATTACTTTCTTCGTGGAAGATGGTGGCCGCATCCCCTCCTTGGCAGGGAAATTCCAGACGCCGGTGGATTGCTTACCACCAAACAGAGCAAAATTTAAGCCGTAATGGCCCACACGTGGGTGGCCTAAAACCCAACCCTATTAAAGTGAACTCAACATTGGGGCGCTCATTTTTTGTGTTCCAACTACCTGGTACTTGGAGCATAGATTTACAAAAAGAAAACAGGAAACTATAATTCCACGTGAAATTCAGCCTTAAAACCATCCAGAGTAACTTAGGGTTAAACTTAAAATAGCCCATCGACTATTAAACCACGCCAGAGGTTTAACAGACTTCTTGTCTTAAGCTATGGTTTGGAGACGTCCTCCCAAAAGAGATTTAGCCAACCCGGGTTACCTAAGATCAAAAAACAAACAAACAAAAAAACCTTATTTTTCCACTTTTTTATTCAATTCCCACTGGCAGGAAGGACAAACATCCCTGACCTTCGTGTGCATGTTTATTAAGCCTGGGTTTGGCTTAATAGTTTTAGGTGGCGGTGCTTAAGATCTTCGGTACTCGGGGGGCGCTATCTCTCGCCATTTCTCCTCCAGCGCCCCCCGGTATTCAGGGAAGTAACTTTCTCCCAAGGTCAAGGGTTGAGTTTGGTCATTTTTTTTTTTCAAGGTGAATGACTTTTCCTTCATTTATTTATTTTTATTAACAGTGCAGCGGACCTTACATATCGCGGAAACTGATGCTGGTCCGAGACAGGCAGGCAAAGACCTGCAGCACAAAACGGGTTATGGAATCTCACTATTTTCAGAAAGATACAGTTCGTCAATTCCTGATTCTTCGAGGAAAACATTGATCAACTCCTGTTGTTTTAAAATACCCATGGTCAATCTTACCTTCGGGAACGATGACAGTGTCTCCATCTTGTGGCTTTGACAATTCCCAGGCAGATCCACGCCAGGCTTACTGGACCATTCGGCCCTGAAATACATTTTATTCTTCATGAGCTGGAAAAACGCATTCCTTCACTCAAACATTCATTTTGTAAAAGTACCGAATCAGTCATTCTTTGATTTGTGCACTCCTTTTCACAATGCGTATTACAGTACAACGAAGGTCACACGATGGCAATGAATACGTGATCCGTTCACTTGTGTGCGCACTCCATTTTCTCATCAATCTTTTTTTCCACGTTTGTTGGATTTGGGTTTTCTGATGTGGTGGGCCGAGAGCCTTTCAAATATTATCAAAGGATGTTTTACATTTGGGAAAGGGTGCGGCCATGACGTTCAACTTCTCTGTAGGAACAAACAATGGGTTCATTAACTGGCAGCTCTTATGGGGTTTTCCTTTTCCGGAACTTTCTTTGGCCTGGCAGACCTCGGGTGTACATCTATCAACCACTTTTACGAGCATCACAGCAATGCCAGTTGCATTGTGTGGGGATTGCTTCACGATCGTCGATTACGCGATTGCGTCCATTGGTTCGAAGATCGTGGGAAAGGGGGGAAGATTTTCCACCACAAAACTAACTATTCCTTTACTTCATGGCTTCTTGCGTGCTTCTTCGCCAAAACTCTTCTCAGATTGCGTAGCGTGTGTCGGGGTGGTGCTGAGGTGTCGTCCAACCAGACGGTGGGTCTCTTTGGGAACCTGGGGCGTCCTTCGGGGATGTTGCCTGGAATGTCCTATCCCGAAGAGAGGATGATCACCTGTCTCTGTTATCATCTGAGCTTCAAGCGTTTGGATATCGGGTTATGCAGCACTCTCTGAGGTTGAGAGACTGGATTGCAGCGAGATTCATGGTCGGGTGGTTACACCTACTATTAGTCTGGTCGCTCTGATGGTTACCATACTCAAGGAGTTGCTGTAGCTGTATCAAATAAGCTGACTCCAATGATAATTTTGAGGTAACACCAGTCAACGAGCGGAGGATGAGACTAAGGATTCGTCACTTCCTTGGGTGTTCATTTTTCCCTGGTCTCTGTTTATGCTCCGACTGAAGTGAGTGATCTCACCGTGAAGGATGCATTCTACGCCACGCTCGAGTCTGTGGTTGATCAGTGCCCCAGATTATTTTGAATGCATCGACTGGAACTGACAGGGATGGTTATGAGACATGTGTTGGTCCCCATGCGGTCAGGAACTGTAAACCGGAATAGCACCAAGTTCCTTGACTTTGCATGAAGTCATGGACTTAGGGTGGCTGGTTCATGGTTTCAGCGCCCACAAGCTCACGCTGGACTTGGTATTCCAACGCTGGTGGTGTGGCAAAGGGATTGACGATATGTTCGATGATGGTTGCTGGGGATAATCCAGAACTGCAGGGTCTACCGGAGTGCTCAGTTCCTCAAAACTGACCACAGGCTGTTGTAGCAACTCTGAAGTTGCAACTTAAATCCAAGAGAATGCTACCATCCCAGCCTTGCTGATGTTGACAAGCTCAAGGATGAGAGGGGTAGCTGAGGAGTTTGCGAACAGGCTGAGTGGACATTTGGGGGGTCTGGGTGCTTTGGGGGGTCCTGAAGAGTTGCGGAGTGCCTTCAAGACACCGTCCTTGATGTTGCTGGTGGATGTCGTGGAACTCACCGTGGGCGAAGAAAAATTTTGTTTCTCAAGGGACACTGGATACCATTGACCAGAGTTCACAGGGCCAGCTGAATGCAGAGCTGAGCTGTTCAGAGAGCTGAGGCGTAAAACTGTACGTGCACTAAGGGTGGACAAAGGAGGCCTATGTGCAGAAATCTGTGAGGGGGTAGAGCATCAGCCGTGGTCAAGTGATTCTCATCCTGCTTAAAGGGGAAATCGCGTATTGGCGTTCCACCAATCCCATCCCTCGGTGTACTGCAGTGAGAGGCAGAGGGTGGTCGGCTCTTGACAGAGGAGTCCAAAGTGAAGGCCCGCTGGGCCGGTTACTTTGAGTGGCTGCACCAGGCTGATCCACCAGCTGTCGAGTTGGATGTCAGGGGTGTTACAATCCCGATTCCTGACCCTCCAATCATCCGTGATCCACCTTCCTTTGTGGAAAACACAGGCTGCGGTGAACCGGTTGAAATGGGGGTAAAACTCCAGGGATCTGTGGCATCCATGCTGAAACTTCTCAAGGCTGGGAAATGCTGCACTCGTGTCGTTGCATTGCAGTTCTGTGCTCTGCCTGGAACACAGGCGCATCATCCCAACTGACTGGAAGAGGGGCCTTGTTGTCCCTCTCTGGAAAGGGAACGGTGATCGCCAAGACTGCAACAACTACCGAGGGGGTGACGCTGCTCTCAAGTGCCGGGCAAGGTCTTTGCTTGGATAATTTCTCAATAGGGTTTGCCACCATCTGCTTGACACCAGCATCCAGAGCAGTCAGGCTTTACACCAAAGGGGTCACGATTGACCATATCCTTGCTCTTCGTGTCCTCACGAACGCAGAAAGAGTTTTGTCAGGGGCGCTTGTGCCTTATGTTGATCTCTGTAAAGCGTTTGATTCAGTGAATCGCGGAAGCCCTCTGGAGGATTCTTGGTCTTCGTGGGTGCCACCAAAACTGATCATCTGATGTCTGAACTATACTCTGGTACTGAGAGTGCTTGAGATGTGGGGGTACCATCTCTGACTTATTTCCAGTTGTTACTGGAGTTCGTCAGGGTGTGTTACTGGCCCCCACACTTCTGAGCACTTGTATGGACATGTGGCTCATTTTCCTGATGCTGATCCTGCTCACGCAGATTCTCTCAGCGAGGGAGTCTCGTGAGTGGAGGAGGCCAATGGCATGACCATGTTCCTCGTAGTTGCAGCAGGTTGATCAGCATCTTAAGGAGATGGGGATGGGCTTGGCATCTGCCTTGGGGGATGGCCAGACGCGATGCCTCTGGAGTACCGGTGGAAAGTGGATGCAGCGACGCGCTCTCTGGCACATTCTCCCATTACCTGACCTGAACCTGACCTTTCGCCAAAGATACCCAGAGATCTTTAACATCCACCAACGACTGGGGCTGGCAATCGGATCCTCCAGCTATATCATCCTTCCGATAGATCGAAACACAAATTGATGCATCAAAGTGCATGCGAAACACCGACATACCAGGGCGACAGTTTATAGCTTGGTGGGATTCGAACAGGCATGACACCACAACGAGTTAGTGGGAAATTCCAAATCACAAATAAGCAAGTTAAACAGCACATATGGCATTTTACATTAAATAAAACACACAGAGGGAATGAGCAAAAAAAAAAAAAAATCTGACCTCATTGCATTGTTAAACATCGAAGGATCAACTGGACCAGAAATTCAAGAAATATTCCGCACAATAATCTCCGAATGGCACAATGACTGTTCATTGCTGTAAAGAAATAATAAACCATGAGAACTTATGCAAATGGTCTCCATCTTGTAAAATAAAAGGGGTAAACAACACCTTTCTAATTCCAATGGTCATGGAGAGTCGAATAAGAAGTAAGAAAATGAACGAATGGACATAAAGAGTCTGATGACAAGTAAGAACAAAACCATAATCATTAAAGTCAAGAGTTAAAAAAATCCCTCATCCTTCAAACAAGCAGGCTGCAGCCAGACCTTGAAACCTTGAGACCTTCCCTCTCTTTTGTATTATTTTATATACATACTAGACGACCCGTGAACCCGTTGGGTTCCTGTTGTGACAGCGGTTGATGAAAAAAATCATTTCAAGAAAAATAAAGATAGCTCCAGTGAACTGTCCCGCTGAGGTTGTTTACATTGATCAAATTCTCCCGAAGAGAACTTGACTGAATCGGGAATTAATTTTTTTCAATAATTTTTTTCGTTGCCCGATTTTAACGAAACTTGATACTGCACACCGCAGGAGAATGGTGAGTAAGGTGGCCCGAAAATTTTTGCGCTATCGGTACCCTTTTGGCTGTATTTCGGGAACATACAACATACATACATACATATATACATACATAAGACACAAGATGAGAGTTTCAGTAATATATATATATATATATATAGATATAGATAGATGTCAAGGCTCATATGAGAGCTAACACACAGAATGGATAACAAGGGGAGCAGGACACAAGAGGGAGAGGGAAGCAGAAAACGACGGGAACAGAGACATCTGAGGAGATCTGTGGGAGGGAGAGAGGTGGGGCGGGGTACACGGAGTAAACAAGATGGACACTACAGGACTTTCAGGTCCTTACATGACAGGGACTTTAAGGAAAAAAGCAGGAATTTGAAGGAGGTGGCGGCGGCGTTTGGGTGGATTAATGGGGTAAGAAAAGATTGTGCTTTGGATGAGGGAAGATAAGAGATGGTGGTGAACGGCTGTTTTGAAGATCTGGAGGGAAGAGAGCGGGGGTTGAAGAGAGTGTGGGAGTTTATTCCAAAGGCGGGAAAAAAAGAGAAATGAAAAAGTGAAGGTGAGCAATGATTCTTGATTTTGGTAGTTTTACCAGGAGAGGGGGGGTTGCTGGCGGACCTTAAACTCCCTGCAGAAATATTGGTGGGACAGATAACAGACAGAGCGGGTGTGGAGGGGGGGGGGGCGAGGTCGGAGAGGAGACGGTAGAAGACAGAAAGACCACTCAACCTGCCTAAAAGACTCAGCCTCATCGCGGGAGATACCAATGATCCTAAATGCCTTGGTTTCCACAACGTGAAAGCCGAGAAAGGTGAGAGGCTGGAGCACCAGCCCAGAGGGGAGAGCAGGACTCCATCAGGCAGTGGACGAAAGCTTTGTTTGTGGTCAGGAGCTCAGGTGTGCCAAGGAAAAACTTTGTATGATGGAGGATGCCAATTGGAGGCTGGCTTTGGAGACAAATTTGAAATGTAGTTTGCCTAAGAAAGATCATGGCTGATGGTGAGACCAGAGATGTATGAGTGATTGAACTTCCTCAAGAGGATTGTTGAGAAAGTAGATGGGGGGAATTTTGCAAACAGTCCTTTCGGAGAGACATGGTGAGAGTGTGAGATTTGTCAGGATTGAATAACACGTTCCATGTCTTTCAATCCTGATAAATCTCACACTCTCACTATGTCTCTCCAAAGGGACTGTCTGGCAAACCCTCCTATCTACTTTCTCAACAATCCTCTTGAGGAAGTTCAATCACTCATACATACTCCTGGGTCTCACCATCAGCCATGATCTTTCTTAGGCAAACTACATTTCAAATTTGGTCTCCAAAGCCAGCCTCCAATTGGGCATCCTCCATCATACAAAGTTCTTCCTTGGCACACCTGAAGTCAAATCCAACTACAAGACCTTCATCCGCAGCTTGATGAAGTACTGCTCTGTTCCTCTGGGCTGGCTCCCCAGCCTCACATCTTGCTCAGCTCGATGTTGTGGAAACCAAAGCCTTCAAGATCATTGGAATCTCCCCTGATGAAGCTGAATCTATGGGCCTATCACTTCATCATCACAGACAGATCGGTGGTCTCTGTCTTCTACTGCTTCCTTTGTGGTCTTGCACCCTCTACTCTTTCTGTCTCAGGTTTCTGCAGGGTACACACGGTCCACCATCAACCCCCTTCTGGCGAAACTACCTAAATCCAGGATCACTGTTCACCTACACAAATTTGTTCCTCTTTTTTTTTTCCCCCACCTGTGGTACCAATTTCTACATCCTCTTCAATCTCATTCTTCCCTCCAGGTCTTCAAGACAGCTGTTCACCATCATCTCAGATCATTCCCAGTACAAAACCACAATCTTTTCTACCCTCGCAAACCCAAATCCCTCCTCTTTCAAATTTTCCAATTTTCTGTCCATGGAGTTTCCTTCTGTATCCATCTTGTCCACACCATGCAACTGCAAATACAACTGTCGCTTTGCTGATGGGGTATTAAGCGGGGGAGGGGAGGCAGGAGGTCGGGGAAGCTAGGAAGGAGGGAAGAGTGAGGAGGGGAGAGCGATGCCTCAACAAACGTTGATATACACTGTGGAAGGAGGAGGTGAGACAGACAGAGACAGAGACAAAAATAAAATAAAAACTTGTCAGAACAGCTGTACACACAACGACACAACAGAGTTGTACAATAATCTGCTGGTACATCTGCAAAAACTTTGAACATGAACCAAAAGCAATCACTGAAAACACGGAAGTACCTTCCGGCTCATGTACGACCTCGTGATCCCATCGGATGTGAACGTCAAAAAACAAAGCATTGTGACCAGAAATCAAACTTAGGTACAAAAAAGGAGAAGAAGCATTGCTGAATAGAGTGTTAATAGCAGTGATTGTGGACTAAACGATCCAGAAATCAAGAAAATGATCGAATACCAAGAGCTCAAGAATGAAGTGGAAGATCATGAAGTTGAAGAATGCCAAAGTTGTACCAGTGATAGTTGGAGCTACGGGAATGATGACAAAGAATATCACAAGATATTAAACATCAGGGCAATACGCCTGGGTGCTCAACTGTAGCGGATGGATAAGGCAACCAGCAACCCCTGAGACCCCAATATTTTTAATGTCCGTGAACAAAACTTTAGTACATCACGGTGGTGAAGATGGTGGTCAAGTTTCATTGAATGTATGTGTAGTATTGGAGAAGAAGTTGCAAAGTATTTGTGGACGCGACGGATGGACGACGTGCCTTCGCATAAGCTCCCCGGAACTACTTTACAGGGAGCTAAAAAAAAACATCCTGCGAATAATATTACAAACAAACTACAGTCGGAAGCTGTCCGCGAGCTTAGCGACGATCCTGAAGAGAGTCCTCGGTGAAAATCTTTGAGAACAGAAAACTTTACAGCTTGGTCCATGAATCGTGACCCCTTACCGAAATGAAGGTGATCCTTCGATTCCGCCCAGAGAGGACTCCATTCCACATTATAAAACCCGCAAATGTAGATACCTATCAACGAGACACACACTTATTAGTATAGATTAGGTTTCCAAGGCTTCAAGGCCGTGAAGATCAACGAAAATTTGGTCCAATGGACCAACGCGGCCCCCTAGTAGTATAAAAGGATCCCTGTCTGTCTGTCTCTGTTTGTTGGTTGTCATGTTATAACTTGAGAAATGGATTAATGTTTTTCAATAATCCAACGATGGCGGATTCAGGGAACTCCTGGGGAGGTTGTGATGCAAAAAAATACACAAGTCGGTTTGTGCATGAATGGGCACATCATGGGACACGCGTAGCGACACTGCAAATGCCAACTTGCGACGCTGGTTATCCCGCAAGGAGGGCAAGTCTCCCAGTCATCCTATTTTGTTCTTCTCCCATAGATTAGCCATCACAGCAAAAGATTGGTATTCCATCAGCGAAGTGACAGGTCTTGTATTCTGGTATAAATAAAACAGCACAGAGGCACACCACACATTGATTTGTCATGTAATACATGTTTACTGATGTTCACAAACTTTACACATATTCCATTTCATCACATTTACACTCAGGCTTTGTTGGCTTAGCGTGTAAGGTGCTTGGCTTAAGATCAAAGAGTCTTGAGCGCAAGTCCCTGTTGGGCTGTGGAATTAACATCAGGTACAATTGACTCAGCCTGTCATCCTTCTGAGGTTGGCAAATGAGTACCAGCGTGCTGGTAATAGGGCAGCCACAAGCTGCATTCAATAAAATAAATAAATAAATAAATGTATATGTGGAAACAATTGCATGCCCAGACTGGGAATCGTGCCCAGGTCCTCTGGTGAACCATTACAGTGCTCTGCCATCTGAGCCATCTGGCTGAGCTCGCAATCTCCCACATGTAGAGATGCCACTCTTTTTACCGGATCAATCGGACGAAAGACCCTCTCATGGACAGGCCCTCACTGCTCCTATGGTTGGCAGTGAGTGTCCCGGAAGCAGCGGGGGAATGTCTCGCTGGTCTGCATGACTGGTTGCATGTGGATACTTTTTCTGTGGCCGTAAAGACGATGAGAGTACCACGTACAGTTTACGTATAATTTAAACACAATCGTGTGATTGGTGCTCCTCTTTTCCAGCTCGGAAACCTGCAAGACAGAATGCGCCTGGCTATGCGGGTCAACAGAAAACTGTGATGCCACGGACTTCATAACAATGAGAGAAGGTGAGTTTGAAATGAGATTCCATCAAAAATGGACTTTCGTTCACACATCTGTATATCTCGATGAATAATATCGGTAATCTGTAGACAATAAAAAATGTATTATCAACGGTTGCTCTCAATCTTTCGATACAGTCGTGTCGTCATATTTACGTGATGCTCTGCTGTACCGAAGGTGGTGCAAAGGATAATGAAGTGACGCGGACATCCTTTTCAAGTTTTCAGACTTGCCCACACGTCCTTCTGATTTACAGTGCCCAGAACATCACCAGACACTTCATAAACAGTCAGATCATGTCCCAGAGGGAGGAGTTAATGGAATTTTGATGAAGAATTAAGGGCTCTCAGAGATTGGGCACCCCCATCTGGATGATTTCCGTTATATGCGAGCCATCCCTCAATCAAATGGATGGAAGTCTTCATCAAGCGCGAGACCATAAGACAACATCAACACCGACTCTTTTACCCGGCACACGTGACACCATCTGCTGGAAATATATCACCTGGAAAGGGAACAGACTCTGCGTGGATTGTTAAATTGGACAGATGTGACTCTTTTGGCGCTTCGTGCTTTTATAATGTCATGGAGTTGGGTGCAGCACAGAACTTATTATCCATTGTCAACAGGTTCGTGTCCCATGACTTTTGGCGTGTGACACCATGTGCACATGATGATCCTTTATCAGTCGTGCACATATTGTTACCTCCGCCACCGTTGTGTTTCCCCCCCCCCCTGTTTGTCTGCCTGTGAGCAGGATACTCTCAAAACGTTATGGATGGATTCAGACGAAATTTTCTGGACAGTTTGGGTGTGCGAGAACAAATCAATTTGATTTTGGTGAAGATCCGGATCCAGACCATATCCTGGAATTTTAAAGTGATTTTTCACCGTTGAGTGATGGGGCTAAAGCAATATACAATACGGCACGATATCTCAAAAGATTGTCGACAAATTCGGACAACACTTGGTGGACAAGTTGGGTGTTGACGAGGTCCAAATTGATTCGATTCGGTAAAGATCCGAATGCGGATCTGAATGTGAGAAATTTTTTAAGTGGTTCGTCACCATTAACAGATGGGGCCAAAAACGATTATATGGCATGAAATTTCTGAAAGTTGTAGATGAGTTATGACAAAAACGAGGTGGATGAGTTGGATTGCGACGTGGATGTGATTTCAAAATTTGGGTCATGGCCAAAAAACTTTGGAACCCCCTCCCCCCCAGGAGCTTTAGCCCTACACAAGTTTAGGGCACTCGTCTCTGAACCTTGCCTGGGCTTGAATCCTGACCCAGCGACAAACTGTCAGCCAGGTGTCTGCCGCATTTGTTTGTCGACGTTAAAGATCTCACGGCGCCCTCCGCGAAGACTAAGCGAGCTATCGCTGGCACCCTGAACAAATGAGAAAATTCTGCCCTGACCTAGAGGGGGCACTGCATCAGCGGCAACAGCCACGCCCTCAGCCAATGATGTTCAGGATTCGTTCACTCACAGTCACGTCTCAGATGGTCTGACAAAGCTTATGGGAGCATCCCTGACTAGTTCCTTCGACAATTATTACATTAGTCCAGTGGTCCCCAACCTTTTGATCCCACGGCCGCATTCACTACTCCCAAGGAGTTGGAGCCAGGAAAAAAATTGATGCATTTATTGAGTTTATTGATGATTTTTACGATGCAAATTGATTTGATTCCTATCAGCGGTAAGCGGCAGTGGCCGGCAGCAGCATTGTGTAAGGCTTTTCAGGTCACCGGCGCGGCCGGCAGTGGCATTGTGTAAACCCCTTTAAAATTGCTACATGGAAATGTGTTTTGATTGGAAAGTCCTCGCGGGCCACAGTATAGGCTCTGCGGGCCGCATGCGGCCCACGGGCCGCAGGTTGGGGACCAATGCGATTAGTCTCTTTTAGATAATCAGGGAGGTTTCTAGATGTTCATTGCAGAAAACTCAATGATGGGGATAAACTCTCAAACAATTACTCCAGTACTTTCTGGGCACTCCAAAGCGATGAATCCTAACTGCCTCTTCTTATTTTCAGGTTGCTTCTACAACAGCCTCTTGAGCTACATTGACGACGACATCACTCAATGCTCGCAACTTGCTGACCCGCCAGTGTGGGTTTCTTCAATAACTGCCTCATTTCTTTTGGTCACTTCTGTATTTTTGCTTTCCTTAATTCCCTGGCAAAGTTCCAGGTGGCAATTGTTGTTGTTGTTGTTGTTGTTGGTATCTAGTTTTGTGACTGATTCTTGTAAACTTTGACTTTTCAGGAGCTTGCGAGCCAATGCCGACCTGCTTTAATCTGACCAATAAAAAGAACTACAATTTCCGCTGAAGTGCTTCACGTACCTGAAGTGAGGAAAGTAATGAATCTATCATGATGGGATTTTGTGTTGTCAGATTTTTTTTGATTTTTTTTTTTTTGCATTAAGTGACCAACTGCACGAATAGAAAAAGGACAAAATATATAATTACCTCCGCCACCGAAGGTGAAGGAGGTGATGTTTTCAGCCCTCTCCGTTTGTTTGTTACTTGGTTAGTCGATTTTGTTATTCTGTCTGTCTGTTGTCTGTCTGTTTGTCGCCTCTGTCTGTCTGTTTGTTTGTCGCCGACAGGTCACAATTATAAACCGATCTCATGAACTTTACCAAGTTGTCGAGGTAGTCTCAACTGAAGAAGCCTATCGATTTTGAGGTCAAAGGTCAAGTCATCTTGAGCTCAAATTTCTGAATCGTCATTTTTCATCCGATTGACTTGGAATTTGAGCGCGATTCTTCGCATGTTGCGTCACTGAATTGGGAAAGCAACTATTTTGAGGTCAAAACGGTTGAAGGTCAACTCAAGGTCAAACTGATAAAATCATTCATTTCAATCTGAAAAATAATCCATTTTCATCCGATTAACCCGAACTTTGATTACGATTGTCAATTTTAATCTTAATGAAATGGACAATTTGATGTATCCATGGCAACCTTTGGAAGGGGGGGGGGTAGATTTTGCAACTATCGTGCTCTGCACGACGTCTTTTTCTTGTTTGTTTGTTTATCTGTGTACAGGATATCTCAAAAAGTTGTGACAGGGTCGGGTGTGTGACAAGGAAGAACTACTGATTCAATTTCGGTGAAGATCCGGATCTGGATACAAGAATTATTTAATTTTATAGTGATTCTTCACCGTTGAGCGACGGTCGCAAAAACCATATCGTCCTGTTTTCGCATGATATTTCAAAAATGTATTGGGCCGACATGTTCTTCAGGAACAGGCATTACGTGGCGGAGGTATGCGCTCTACCGAGTGCCCTTCTCGTTTTGTTTTATTCAACAAGTTTCAAAAAAAATGTATGTGACGTTCCCGTCGAAGCGTAGTTTTGTTTTTGGCTGACTTTGACCCATCCCACGACAGATCAGGTGAAGAATTGCCTTTTGAAGAGAATTTCTGGCTTTTCAAGTGTTGACAATGCGCCCTTGTGAGTCTTTTGAAACATCAGAACGAACCACTATAAACACATTGTGCCAGATGAATGTATGGAGAATAATCTCTCAGTAAGGGAGGGGTTTTAATGTATGAAGAAGATGGGGAAAAGCGGGGTTGTCATAAAAAAACGAAAGAAACATCCACTTTTTAAAAAATACATAATCTGTGGACGGCACAAATTCGATATTGCCTGGATTTAAAAAGAAATCTAAAGTACTGTACAATGCCAATAATGAAATTAATGTGGATATTCATTCAACTGTTATAATGTGAGTTCCCTTACGAGGAACTTCGTGCAGTAGGAGGCCGTTAGGCCCATCAAATCTGCACAATGGTTGCCAACATATGGTTGTTTGTACGTTGTTCTAATCCTTTTTTTAAATGCTGAGCGTCAAGCAAGGAAACGGCACGTACCATTTTTCTGGCCAGGGTTCGGATGAACCGCCGACCTCTCAGACTCAGAGCAGTTGCTCTCACCATTGCACTTCACCGCGGTCACTGGTGTTGACGCAAAATAATTTCATAATGGGGGTCATCTCTGAATTATGTATTCAAATATGGCGGTCATTTTGATACCCCTTTCCACCATTTTCTTCCTTCCCTTTGTCTTCAAACTTTCTTCTACCATCCTCCCAACCCTCTTTTTTATTTAATTTATTTGTACCTTTTCTCCATTTCCATCAACGTCGCGCTTCCCCAAGATACACAGTAAATGAATGGCTCGAAATAATAATTATTTTGGGTGTTTAAGTTTTTTTATTTTTTTTTGTAAAGATGGATGTGTGCGCACTCTGTTGTTTTAGGCTTCAGTGGATGCGCAGCTGCACTTGGAGACTTTTTTAAATGATCTATCTCTCATCAGTGCGGCATATGACCTGGCAATTCCCGAAGAGTAAGTTTGTTTTTTTTTCCTCTCATCAGACTCTTCATGATTACTGGGTTTTTATTTTATTTTAACCTCTCATTGATCAGACTCTTTATGATCATCCCCATGCTTAAACCGCTCCCCCCCCCCCAAAAAAAAAACGGGGGGGGATTGTAATCTGCTGTGTCTTCTCCATCTGTCTCTGTCTGTCTCTGTCCGTCAATTCTATCTCCTCCTAAATGGTTGTGCAGAAATTCACCAAACTTGTTGTTATGATCACCACGTGGCAAGGTGCGGGGTCAAAATTTCAAATACCAAAAGAATACAATTACAGGCATATTTTTGAACATTTATTTAATGAAACTTGGACATGCAATCAACATTGGGGGGGGGGGACGCATGAAATGTGCAACGATTTTTTTGGATTTGACACACAGTTCATCACTTCCGTGGTTGGGACTTATGTCACATGGGTTAAACAGAAGATTTTTTTTTTTGAACTAAAAATTGATTGATATTGGCTCATTTCTGTGAAACGTTTTGCCATCTTTCCACTTTGCTTGAGGTAGGAAGCATGGGAATTGCGATGGGACGTCATTAACTTCACTCCAGCTACCTCTGCCACTGAAGGTGGATGGAGGTTATGTTTTCACCCAATTTGTCTGTCTGTTCGCCTGTTTTTGAGCAGAATATCTCAACAAGTTTTACGGACAGATATGGACGATACTTGGTGGACAGGTTGGTTATGTGACAAGAACAAGCCGATTCGACTTTGGTTCAGGTCGGGATCCAGATCCGTCCGGCCTATCGTGGATACAAAATGTACTGCTCAGTCTGGCGGAGTTTTGCGCTCTACCGAGTAACTTTCTAGTTATTATTTGATTTATTTCTCATCAAACTTTCATGATTATTGGTGTGTTCTTCTTTCTCATTGGACTTTCTTTTTTCATTATATCGTTGAGGCTCGTGGAAGAGCTAATATGAGCCCCGTGAGGAGTGATGTAAGCAACATTTTTTTAATGATATGTTGATTATAGGCTCGGATGATACGGTAAGGGTTAAAATAGTGCTATATGCATTAACTCCAAAATGGCCGATGTGTCCCTTACATCACTCCTCCTCGCGGCGCCTCATATACTGAACGATCATGATGTAACAGACAAAAACAGGATGCAAAACAAACG
>CM068968.1:76833198-76853122 GCA_035128595.1 Eptatretus atami | reverse complement strand
CGACTAGAGACACCTAGCCAAAGACTTTGACAATGCAACTTTGACTGAAGCAAAATTACTTGTTTTCTTGTTGCAAATAATCAGCATGACAAAGCGTATCAAAGATGGGTGAATTGGATCTTACGAACCAACCGAGCAATGCAGCAACAAAACCGATGCACCAATCAGAGATAAAGCTCAAGACATATTTATCGTTTCATTTAAACAACTTATCCTAATATCATACCGTTCTCTGCTAACGAGTCCAAAGCTCACAATTATTGATCCCTTCACACACCTTTCTCCAGTTGGTGTAAACACGGGAATAAGTGGACACTTGGAGATGCAGATGTCGTTGCATTCTCCACGAGTCAATCCTAAAGAGGGATTCAAATCATATTAAGACAGCAAATGGCACGTCATGGAAAATTTGTATACGAGAAGTTTTGACAACCATTTAAACCTAATTCAATCCATCTTACAAGTTTCCTCCCTTCTCACCTCAAATGTCTGTTTATTTCCCTGCTCTGCTTTATTTCTCTTTCCTATCAGGACCTTACCAGCAGGTACACATTCAAAGCTTCCTAATTTGGAGAGAGATGACTTGATTTTATATAAAATGCACGTGTGATAAAGTTGTTTCATCAATCGCACACCGGACGTTGGCTCAACATTACACGGTTATCCTTACAATTCTCACTATAAAATTCATGGACCGGTGTTTGCGTGGTTGTTTGTTTGTCGCGCTACTCCTGCTACACTTCTGGGCCGATTACATCCAGACTTGCTACATAGGATAAGCATGACCCCAATTAGTGGATATGGGTGTTCTTATGACCCCAGTAGGTATGTTTAAGCTTTGTGCACGTAACCCAGGTTATTTTTATTTTTACAGCGCGTGCGCTGTATATAATTGCACCGAGTTTGAAATGTCCCCGGTGTCTACCACGTCTACCACGTCTCCGGTGTCCCCTGTCCCCCCACGTTGCCTCAAGACAGCCAATGACGGCCGTCCGGTAGATGCAGTGCGTAACCTAGACGGAAATAGCGAGAATTGACGGAAATACCCGAGTATTTCAATGGAAATTTGTGAAACTAATGTGTTATATATGTGAAAACCATTTAATTTATTGCTTGACGGGAAAAAACCAAGAAACGCTCCCCTCTCATGTACGAACAAACGAAAGACGTCATTTCGCCCACCATCGCATTTCGCGCCGAAAGACGTCATTTCGCCCACCATCGATTTCGTGCGAAAGACGTCATTTCCGCCACCATCGCATTTCGCGCCGATCGCCGAATGCTGAAAGCTAAGTTCTTCTTATGCTATCATTCTTTTGCGGCCTCCTGCCACGCTGTATCAACGATTTCATTCCTTCTGTTATATATAAAGGTGCTTATCACAATAATAACAAGATTTTTACATTTCAAATATTAAGTGCGCTTTTTAATTGTTTTTCAACTGAAAAAGATAAATTTCATATTTTAACATTAGTGTACTCATTTGCTTCACCACACGCGCTGTATTGAAGGATTTCACTTGTATTTTCGGGAACGATTGAGGCAGCTATCAGTTGTCTATCCACCACCAAAATAAAGGTACGAGTGTGTGAGAAGAATGTTCATTGCTTGGAACAAGATTGGGTACCCTGCTAGTTCTATATAATTAAACATAATGCAAAGGCAGCTCTATGACATGAAGTTATTTAACTGAAATTATTAATTAATGGTAAGGTAGCAGGTGAAATCATCAATTCAGGCATGAGTGGTGTGTTGGGATAAATGTTAAAATAGCAGACCTGGTCCGTCTCCCAGCTTGTTCAGGCACCTGGGAGATTCAGCTCACTTCCAATTATATGCGTTATGGAATCAATCATCACTGTTGTGGTCAGGTCTTTCCATTAATTTTTTCAAACAGCCTGATCTCTGACAATCAGATGAGGTTATTGTTTGGCAACACAACTCTAGACATGATGCTGATGCTTCTCTCTCAGCAATGGTTAGAGGCCTAACATCTCAAGGAAGAGGCCAGAACAGACAGTGTCTCAGTCTCAGTCTCAGTCTCAGTCTCTCTCTCTCTACGTACCTCAAGGATTTGGCACAGTCCGATCTCCGGCTCTGCTCGCTGCATACGACGACGCCTTTCTGACTTCCACAACTCACACAGTCAACTTGTAGCCATCAATGGAATATTTTTGTCTCCTCTCCCATTGGACACTGGAGTGCCTAAAGGCAGTGTCTTGTGCCCGGTCTTGTTCCTCATCCACATAAACTACCTCTCCGGTGATCTGGGAAACCACTCTCTTCCTTTTTGCCAATTATTCACATATTGTGTTTATCATACCTCCATCCCACGATGAGGCAGAATGCAGCTGTGTGTCTGTCTCCATCTGTCTATGTCTCTGTCTCTCCTGATCTGGAATTGATTAGATTCTGCTCTGATAAATGATAATGTGCTGTGGGCAGGGTGCAGGAATATGGAGAGGGGTGAAGGAGCTTGGAGAGGTGGTGGGGAAAGGGGGAAGCTTAGAAAAGGTGGGGCAGAGGGGAAGCTGGGAGGGGATAGGACGAGGGGGAATATGGAGGAAGCAGGGTGAGGTGGAAAGCTGTGAGGGGCCGGGGTGAGGTGGAAAGCTGCAAGACAATACACCACACCAAGGTACGGTAAAATACGGAAAATTGAATGAAAACACAACCAACAACACAGGAACGAAACGATAACAGAAAGACACGACGTATCTGATCCAGAAAACATAGCTTTGATGAACTGGAAGGACAGACGTTCCAAGAGCCAACATCCAATGTGCTCGGACCCAGAATCAGAAGTCCTCTTGGGTAAACTCCCAAAATCGAGGCCTGCCGCACACCTCAACTCTCGCTTCTCTTTCTCCCATTTGTGGAACAACCTTCAGGAGGTGGTTCAATCTGACGGCATTGGTGGAAACACCTTCACCGTCTCCTCTCTACCACTACCAGTTGATGGTGCTCCGCCATCATCCTCCATCCATACAAGTGATCTTTTCTACCTCCATTCACCCTACCTAACCCAAATCTCTCACTTGCAGGCTACTGTGTCTCCTCACCTCACCTCTCTCTGTCTGTGTGTCTCTGTCTGTGTGTGTCTGTCTGTCTCTTCCTTTTCATTCATTCCCTAGCTTGTTGCATCCACCTGTTGCCACAGTGCCCCATTGTCAGTACATTCTTTTCTAAGACTAACTCTTCCAAGAGCCTAGATTTTGAAAACAAAATAAAATACAACAGGAAATTAAAGCACCAAACGATAAAATAATTCAGGGTATGAGAGAAAAGGAACGAGTTTGCAATTTAATCATACATACTTGGGAAATGTGACACAAAGCACAGCGCCAGCAGAACAGCAGAAATCCTCGAACAATCCATTATATTCCTTTGTTCATGCCCAAGTCTAAGGAAATGAAAAACAGAGCATTCAATGTGATTAACTACTATTTATTGGGCTAAGAAAAAAATGCAATAAAATGCAATTCTAGCTTCCAAATATCATGTACCCAACCCATCCCATTCAACCCCATCATTCCCTGATGTAGCCAATGTCTACTGGACTGTGTGTCCTTCCCACCCGAGAAGGGAGAGAAAGTTGTGTCCGGCCTTGACTCTGCTTCAGCGACAGGCTCAAATGGTTTCAGAGCCAAGGCCAGGTTCTCAAATCCTGCTGTGCCATTCTTGCTCCCCCCCTCTGTCAGCCTGATTCAGTCTGTCCTCCTTTGGCCACTCCCCATCTGTATTTAAGCCAATCCACAAGATCACTCCTGTCCGCAAGAAGGGTGCGCAAACAGACCCAACCAAACTATTGGCCATGGTTAGTTTGCTTCCAATTACAAGTAAAGTCATGGAATCCATTTTTGCTTCTGATGTCAAATATTTCTTGTTCTAAAACAGTTTGAGTCAAATATCTCTGACCATCAGTTTGGATTCCGTCCCAGTTACTCAATTCCGGACATGCTTCTGCTCCTCTCTTAGCAACAGTTCGATGCCCACAATCTCAGAGGTTAGGACCATCTTCCTGGATGTATCTCGTGCATGCGACAGTCTGGCATTCTGCTTTGCTTGCCAAGCTCTCTGCCTGTGGGACACAAGGCCACCTTCACACATAGATTTCTGACTTCCTCCACTCACAGGTTCAACATGTTGCAATCAATGGAACCCTCTCCACCCATCTCCCAGAGAAGGCTGGGGTTCCTCCAAGGCAGTGTTTTGGGCCAGTATTGTTCCGCATCTAAATTAATAACCTCTCTGATTATCTGGAAAATCCTGTCTTCTTTTCTGCACACGACTTCACATTGTCGTACAGTATCCCCATCCTTCAGCTTGGCAGACTACTGTTGTGTCCCTCTCTCTGATCTTATCTTGGAATGTTTCGACTCTCATCTGAATCATGGAAAGTGTCCTTCACTCCTGGAAAATCTCACCTCATCTCTCCAGAACGATCATCAAACAAACCAACTCTTGAACTTTTAGACCTCACCATCAGCCATGACCTCTCCTGGGCCGACAACATCATAAACCTGGCCTCTCAAGACAGTCACAGACTGGATATCCTCCGTCGATCCAAGACTTTCCTTGGAAAATCAGAGCTACGCAGTCTACAAAGGGCTTTCATCATTGAGCATTGGAGTATTCTTCTCCACTATGGGCTGAGGCTCCAGCATCACATCTGTCGCTCCTGGATTCTTTGGACTATAAAGCTCTCAAAATTATTGGAAATTCTCATGATGAGGCCGAAGCACAGTGTTTGTTTCTTTTACATCGCAGGTAGGCAGGTGGTCTCTGTTTTCCACCGTCTCTTCCCCAACATTGCTTCCTCTGCTCTCTCTCAATCCTCCGACCCTCCCTTCGATTGTACTCCAGGATTCATACGTTCTTCCAGGAACCCATTTTAATCTCTCTGAATTTTAAGTCAGAGACTCCAAAAAATATTGAAAAAAAACACAACTCAGGTACGGTATCCATGTGCACATTTCAATCCGGAGTATGATGGCTTTTTGTTTGTTACGGTGAACCAAGACTCGTAGAGCAGCTACTACGTATATCAGGTGCAGAATAAGGGTATTACGATACATCAGTATGCCTGATGTATTACGGCTGTTGAATTAATACCATGTGGGGTTGACTCTGCCTGTCATCCTTCTGAGGTCGGCAAAATGAGTGCCAGCTTGCTGGTATCCTGTGTCGGAGTGGCAACCCGTCCAGGATTGTGCCCAATAGCCAAGGAGACTACTTAGGCAGCACCAACGCTCTGCACAGAGTATGGTCCCATTGGATGGATGGACACATCAGTGTACTTTTACATTAATTACAAGGACATCAGCATGCAACGAGCAAATTAAGAAATCGGAATTTGAACTCGAGACCTCAACATCGGGAAGAAACCTGTCCCATTTTGAATGTGAAACAAGCCAACCGGGTTTCAGCTGTTCATTTAACTCTTTACAATCGTGTTTACATCTGAGCAAGCTAGCTCATGATGCTCAGAACCCAGGTGCAAATCAAATGTAATATACCAACAGGCATTCGTCCATTGGCTACAAATGTCCTTGTAGATGTCCAACGATGTCCACCGATAAGTGTCAAGCAGCCAGACTTCCTCTTTAATTGTGACTGTTCTGTGGTTCGAATGTTGGGATGACCTCTTGTCCTAAAGGCAGCTTTGCAGTTGCATGATATTTGACAGTCACATTCTTCGTGATGCTATTTTCGAACGTGCAAATTAATATATTGGACAAACCTTCGAGGAACCTAATAAGTCAATGCCATTGTGTGGCAAGACTTGATGCTTGTAACTTATAAAGACAAATGAGGGTGGGGGCAATTGGGGTGGGGGACAACTTTAAATATGAGGTGGCCATCCCAACTTATGAGCACATTCCCAATGCACACATTAAGTACAACCACCAAGTTTCAATGCATTTCATCCCACAAACAGACACGCACATTTCAACGCGCTCCCCCCATATCGATGATGCATGATGACTATAATTTTTCCTTCGGCTGTACGTACTACAACATAGAGAATTGGTGTATTTTAGAATGTTTTAATAGGATGTTTTTTTTTTTAGAATGTTTTTAATATTTAATAGGACCACCATGACCCCAATTAATGTGTCGGGGTGTTTTCATATTTGCCAGTGGTCTTGGAGGGGGAGGAGGAGGGACACAAATTCTCGATGTAAATGACAAATGAGGCCGATGTGTTCGATGGCTGCACCTCTTCCATAAATAGATAGGTGGGTTCATGAGACGATCCTTCCAGATAGACGAGGTGAGAATGGTGAGATTTGTGTGGATTGAATTACATGTTCCTTGTGATTGAACTGCATTGGATCGTGTGTGCATTGGATCGTTCCAACTGCATTGGAACTCAGAATCCACAAGGCCGTTGTCTGTAGCAAAATGGAGTACTGCTTTCTACTATGAGCTGGAGCTCCAGCACCACATGTCTCTCCTGCATTCTGTGGAGTCTAAACCTTGACATTATTGAAATCTCCAGTGATAAGACCAAAGCACAAGGTCTGCCTCTCCTCTGCTTTGCTCCCTCTCTATCATTCTTCTAGCCCTTCCCAATAACTTCAGGATGATGTACAGTGTACACATTTTTTTCCAGTAACCCCCTCCTGGTGAAACTTCCAAAATCCAGACTCACTGCACAACTCAACTGTTTTGTTCTTCACTTCTCCCCGATGTGGAACTGCCTTCCAGAGGCTGTGCTCTCCCACTCTTCCCTCCATAACCACTATCTTATCCCTTCCCATAATCTTTATTACACACATTAAACCTTCCTAAAGAAATTGATTATTTTTCACATTGAAATTGACGATTTTAGAAGTTTGACCTTGAGTTGACCTTTAACCTTTTGACCTCAAAAATAGTTGCTTTCCCAATTCAGTGATTGCTGCTTAACTATCAGGTGAATCAGATGAAAACTGATGATTTTTCAGATGAAGTTTGATGATTTTTGAAGTTTGACCTTTCACCTTAAAATGGTTGGTGGTTCCCATTTCAGTAATGCACTATGAAATTGCCGTTTAATTTTCAAGCCAATCGGATAAAAATTGGCGATTTTAAAGATAAAAATTGATGACTTTAGAAATTTGACCTTTTGACCTAAAAAAAAAAAATTAAAAAAATAGTTGCTTTCCCAATTCAGTGACGCAATATGCAAATCGTGTTCAAATTTCAAGTCAATCTGATGAAAAATGACGATTTTAGAAATTTAACCTCAAAATGACCTTTGACCTTTGACTTCAAATTCAATAGGTTTCTCAGTTGAGACTACCTCGACAACTTGGTAAAGTTTCATGAAGATCGGTTTGGAATAGTGACCTTTGGTGATTAACAGACAGACAGAACAAGAAGACGACGTCGTGCAGAGCACGATACTTGCAAGATCCATAAAACAAATTTGACCTCAAAAATAATTGGCTGATTGAATTCATTGACCTGAAATATAAATCCTCTTCAAATTTCAAATCAATCGGATGAAAATTGTGGATTTTTGAAATCTCACCTAAGTTGTTGACCTTTTGAGCTCAAAAACAATAGGCTTCTTCCTTATGACAAACTTTACCATGTGCTGAAGTTTCAGGAATATCGGTTTGTGACCTGTAGGTAATAAACAGACAGACAGACAGACAGACAGACAGACAGACAGACAGACAGACTAACAAAATCGACTTACCGATATACTTGAAAAATCTTCAATTTTGCAAGTAACAAACAGATAGAGAGGGGTGAAAACATCCCCCTTCGGTGGCGGAGGTAATAACACAAGTTCCTCGGAACTTTGATGCAGAAGGAGGCCATCAGACCCATCAAGCCTGCTCAATGATTGCCAACCTCTGGTTGTTTGTCCGTGCTCTTTCCTTTTCAAACGCTGAGCATCAAGCAAGGAAGCAGCACGTAGCATTGTTCACATCCGTATATCCACATCCCATGCTTTACCTATTTACTCAACTCTATTTCAAGAAGCGAATCAATCAGGTTTGTGTTCTTGAACACTCCGTCTCTCTCCGATTTACTTCTCTTTCCAACACATCACTGTGTTATCTATTTGCAGGCTACAAACATTGGTTGCAATGGAAATAGCTCTCCAAGAATCACAAAATCCAAAATTAAATATCATGAAACCACTCAAAAGTGCACTCCAAAGTTTGTTTCTCTGAGCACAAGCAATATTATGAGAAGCAAAACATGATAAGGTCACAAAGCATTGTAAACCGACTCCTTCCCCGTGCGTGTGCTGACGGTATTTGTCGGAGTGTTACCTTACAAATACAAGCAGAAAGATCAACTGCAACATCGTAACACGACACTCTCTTCATAAAACCCTACCCACCGTCTCTTCTTCCTCCGCACCCAATTATAAAAAAATGATGGAGATATTTCAACAAGCGCGAGAAGGAAGAATGTTAACACCGTTTCCACACTGGTGACAAACATAATTGATCAGAATGATGACATTGTTATTGGTCAGTCTTTTAGGGGCAGCACTTTTGCTGCTGGATGAATCGTTTGTGGGACTGTTGCTATCCGGCTGATGCAGTGCCCCCTGAAAGTCAGGAATTTGGAATTTTGTCAGAGAATCAGGAACAATCACTCCCTCTTTACCAAGGACGATTTGAGATCTTTAATGTCAATCAGAGAATGCTGTCATACCGATACCCAGGTTAAAGTCCATCTGAAGGACGATTATAGTCATTGACGCAACAACATGCCCTGAGAAGCACTGAGGTTCGGTATATAGTGCAGTATTGTGTACTCGGCACAGGAGTCAAACCCACATTTGACAGCTCAAAGGAGAGTTCACTTCCTCTGTGCTAATCTGGCAAACCCATGATTATAATATCACTGGTGGGCTATAATATCACGAACAGCTCGGCATCTCAAGGAGATGGAGAGGGACCAGGCATCTGCCTGGGGGATGGCCAGATGGAGGCCCCTGGAGTACCGGCAGGAAGTGGACGCAGCGACGTGCTGCTCCGGCACATGCTCCCATACCTGACCTGACCTGGCGGGCCCTTCTCGGCCCACTTTCGGTGCCCAATGTGTTGCGGTACATTCTTCGAAATGCACTCATTTTTGAAATAAATTTTTTATTGATCACAACATATCAGACTCCATATCAGAATTTTGAGAAGGTTCCATTATATTATGAAGTTAAAGGAAGATGATTTGTTATACCAGCTACCACTAAAGGTGACGTGATTTCCGACACCACACACACACACCTTGTGCGGAAGGAATTTAGACTTTAGAAAAAGAGAGCCAGGTACGATGCACAATTCCGATTAATTAATCACAAATAATTTATCAGGCAATACTATAATAATAATGTAACAGTTAATATAATGTATACAATATTTAATATTAAATAACAGGCAAAGCAGGAAACAATACGATACACTAAGGCAATACTACAAAATAATGACTACTACAATGCCTCTGGAGAGACAACATTTCGAGTCTTGTTGTTGGGTGCTAGAATTGTGTGCTTGGCGATATGGAGACGATGATTTGTAATACTACCTACCACCGGATGGCACGATATGATACACATTTACATCGAGAAAATTGGGGTCTTTTCCCCACCATGTAGGATTGAAAATGTTTTTTTTGCATCTCCATTTACAAAGAGGATTCCAATGGTATACAATATGATGGGGTTAGTACCGGTGGGGCAGATTCTATCAACGGACAGACAGACAGACAGACAGACAGAGACAGAAAATACAACTTTATATAAAACTAGCAAAAGTTCCCATCCCTGGTGATGGGAAAAGCTAGCCATGGTGGTGGCGAGAATAACCACAGGAGATGACAATCAGGCAGTTAGCTGGGGAAATTAAATCCATCCTGCAGCGCTCCATTTCACCAAAGGTGGCGCTATTCAAAGCAACTGCAACAGCGAGGAAGTATATACCCCATCATTTCCCCCCCAGGGAATCCCAGGGCTTTCCCGGTAGCCGAAGGAGCCGCTGACCCCACTTAAACCTGGCCGGTACAACCTTTTACCTCTGTGACAAATTTGGTCCAAATTTGTCCAGTGGTGTAGGAGTGTATATGTAACAGACAGACAGGCAGATCAACATTTACAGTTAAGTGTATCAAACATATAAAGCTCCTTCTAACAACTGACTCACTCACTGACTGATATGAAAGATCAGTACCTTCTGGGTGACGTAGAAAGCTGAAATTTTGCGTGCCGACGGACATCGAAGCTGGTACACTGGAAAATTTCACAGAATTGCAAAACAACATCCATAAATGAAAATAAATAAATAAAAAATCTAATGCAGGTGAGCGACCCGAGACAATGTATAAGCACACCCTGCTCGTGTGCAATATATAATATATATCCATCCTGAGAAAGCTGAAAGCACATTCTGTATCGTTTTACAGCCTTTGTTTTTACGACCATTCATCATTGTTGTCTCATTCTTTCCACCGACAATTAACCCCTTTGGGGATCTTAACGTTTGAGATGGTGAAAGGAACATGAGCATACGTACATCAAAGACCCCTCTACCCTTCTGGAAGGACTTAATCGTTCTCGTTATACGAGCAAATTGTCCATATCAGCTCTGCTGGGAATAATTCCACAAAGATTGATCAGCAAGTCTGTGCTCTTGCATAGAAGTAGAGAAACTCAGCAAGAGTGATCATTCAGTTAAAAATGGTGCAGAAGGAATATGTAAATACCTATCCTCAATGCCAGTCATCACTCTGGGCTGGCAGGATGGCCGAGAGGTACACACACTCGCCTCTAAACAGTCTAACCGCGGTTTGAATCCCGACCCAGATATAAACAGCCGTCCTGGTGTCGCACAAGCAGGGCAATCCATCATTGTCAATGCGTGTCACGTCCCTTAGATGAATGTCAAACCGGGCGTTCGGTCTCTGGCATTAGTTGGTGGACGTTAAAGATCCCACGGTGTCCTTCGTGAAGAATAGGTTAGATATCACCGGCACCATCCTTCCTTAATCATCAGGCCTGGCCAGTGAGTTCGTGAAAGACTTGTCATGGAATTCCTTGCTTGTGAAGCAGCAATCCGAACGTTTATCATCGGGGCGGGTATTGAACGCAGACGACACAGCAAACCCGTACACCATCCTGTGAAAAATTATTATAATACATATATACTATATATATATATATAGATATACATATACATACATATATATATATTACATACATATATATAAAAATACATATATCATACATACAATATACACACACATATTATAACAACATATATATATATATATATATACACACACATATATATATATATATATATATATATACACAACACATATATATATTATACACACACATATATATATATATATATATAATATATATACAACACATATATATATATATATATATACAACATATATATATATACACACACATATATATATATATATATATATATATACAACATATATATATATATACACAACATAATAATACTATATATAACACCACATATTATATATATATATATACACACACATATATATATATATTATATAAACATATATATATACAAAACATACATATATATATAACAAACATATATATATATATATAATACTATTATATATATACAACATATACATATATTACACATATATACATACATACATATATATACACATATATATATATACATACATAGAATATAAGTATATATACATACATACATATAATATACGTATATATACATACATACATATACATACATATATATATATATATATGAACATAGAGTGAAGAGAATGTAAAAACTTACTAAACACAGGATCAGAGGAACGTGTCCAAACCGCCGAGCTTCGTGGTTTAGGTCTCGTTACCTCAGCCACAGCTCACTTAACCATCATCCGATCCCTTCAGGTAAACAGCTATTTGAACAGCTGAAGAGAAGTAACTGACGTCCACGTACAGTCCGCTCACACTCAGCTTGTGACACCTGCGCGTCATACACCTGCACACCCAGCAACATCGGTTTGAAAGGGAGATGGTAAGATGATGCAGGTATGCATAATATGTGAACCAACAAATGTGATTGGCAAGATCAGTGACGCCAGATGAGCAGAATGCAATGTCACGTGGTTACAAAAAAATTAATCAATATGTAACAAAAATGGCGTCGATGCGTTGAATTAATAACGACAATCCCACCGTCGTCTTTAACGATATCTCACTCCTTGTGTTCTTCAACATCCAAGTTTCAATGATCATAATCATGTCAATCATTGTGCCCATTATAAATTTCCAGATGTTTACTCATTGTACGGGTGGGCGTAGAAAGTTCAACTTCAATTAAGTGAATGATGAATAATTATTTAATTAAAAATAACTCGGTAATAAGCACAACCGTCATGACGGTCAATAATCACGTACGGATACAAACACACTCGCTATTCCCATTAGTGTATGAACAATCTGCGCAATCAGAAGTTGTAGGCCTCAGTCGCGATATTGGGATGGAGTGGCCATTTCCACATACCCTGACATTGCCACGTACATTGTAGATGCAGAATTATCAAGATATGTGACCCTTGGTCAGTAAATTTATGTAAATTTTTTTTTAAAAACCCTTGGTCGGTAATGAAAATATATAGAAATAATAAATAAAACTAACCTTCCCACCATCTTGGTGAGGAAGGGGCGGAGCTTGAACTGTGCTTGTGTGGATGTCTGAAATTTGCTGCTCCTTCTCTGTCCCATCTTGGTGAAGAGAGGGTCGGAGCTTGCCCCCAAACAAGCAAGCAAGCAAGCAAGCAAACAGGTTGTTTTTTTTTCTCCAAAGACCGCTACAGGAGGAGGCCATTCGACAACAACATTGCTACAACAACAGACCAAACAAATCCATCTCAGGCCACAAACCCAATCTCGTTGGTGGTAGGAGGTGTCATGTAAGCAAACACAATAATATTTAAACTGAAAGTATTTTTATTATCTATAATAATAATGTGTGTGTGTGTGTGTGTGTGTGTGTGTGTCCTGCATAACTCCAAAACTATAAAACCGAGCAGCCTGAAACTTTGCATGTATACCACAGGAACTCCAAGGAAGTGCAAGAGTGAAAATTGGGTGTTTGGGTTAAATAAATCACCCCTTTTGAAGATAATAATTAATGGCCTTATTTAATTATGTCCTTCATCAGGTGATCCTCGGCCACCTCGCTCTATATGGAGTCTCAAGAAGTATCCTGGGTAGGCTTGCTGGAGTATTCACCATGTTTTTTGGCCTGCTCAACCACGCTTTGACTTGGAACAGGCTGCAATGATTTATTAACGATAAAGTTTTTTTTTTCTTCACTCTCCTCACTCATATTATCGAATGTCTGATCATCAGAGCTTCGAATCGCTAGGTATGCACGATTACGCCAGCGTTCAGGCTTTATCATTTCCGCTACATGGCCATAACCTCGAGAATCTCTTAAACTAAGCTGAATTACAAAATTTCAGCTCCAGATTTGAACATAGCAGTAGCTCCGACTGCTTTAAAAAAAAAAAAATTCATTTCTCTATTTCGGACATATTTGACATTTTGGGTGCCTCCGGGAGGTGTGTGCTTAATATGATGGTTCAGTGATTGCTATTGTTTGCCAAGCGAGCTGTTCCTTATCAACCATTTAATTTGAGTGCTTGCTTGAGTGCTTAAGCCACTTGCCGAGCACCCTACAGTCGATAGCGGTACAGTTTATGTCCTAATTGGGACGTACAGTCGGCAGTTGATACAAGGCAGAGTTACATGATTTACAAAGGTTATATGTTTCTCTTTGTGAGTTTCAAAACAAAATATATTTGATAACACCCGATTTCTGAGCCATTTGCTGTATTAACGTGTTTTCTAAGTTATAGAGCCACATCTGTTTGGAATGTCTGTCATGCAACATAGTGGTTTTTTTAATTTGTTCATTGAAATTCCCCCAAAACAAGGGTGAAAACTATTGAAGCTTTTTTTGGTCCGTTATACGCACGTACTGCAGTCGGTAATCACACTGACTCCAATCAGCCGATGTTGGCCAAGTAGTAATATATCGTGTGTGTGTGTGGTGTGGTGTGTTGTGTGTGTGTGTGTGTGTTGTGGTGTTTCATAAAGCACAACATATTCTCTCTGCGAACTCCCCTACCCCCACCCATTTCTCTCTCCTTGTCCTATCCTCACTGTACCCCCTCCCAATACAGTGCAGCACCCTCCTCCCACATCTATCTATCTCTATCTCTATATCTCTATATCTCTCTCTCTCTCTCTCTCTCTCTCTCTCTTCTCTCTCTCTCTCTTTTCTCTCTTTCTCTCTCTCTCTCTCTCTCTCTCTCTCTCTCTCTCTCTCTCTCTCTGCAGTGTTTGTCTCCAGACGTGTCTGGGCAGTGTTTATGTCCAGACGGGCCTTTGTCTCCAGACGTGTCCAGGTGGTGTTTGTCTTTGGGCAATATTTATAGTATGACATGTCGAAAATGGATTTCAGACATTATTTTGTTTCTATCTTCACTGTTATCATACGCAGAATCATTTTGATGAGACGGTATGAATCGTAATTAATTCTCCACAACACGTCTGCCTCCTTCCTCTCACCTCTTGCTGCCTTCCCTTCCCCACCCCTCCTCACTCTTCCTCACTCCTTGCTCCCCCACCCCTCCTCAGTCCCCCTCGCTTTACCCTCCCACCTCCTCACTCTCCCCCTCTATCCCCCCCCCCATCCCTCTCTCTCTCCTCCTACTACTCCCATCAGGGGGGGGGGGAAATAAAGGTGGACCCTCCAACAAATATCAACCATTACATGTGTATACAATTACACATCCACATGGAAGTTACCTATATGCCAACATCCCTATACCCCTCTATCTCCATAACTTCCAAGTACCTATCTAATTCCAATTTAAACTTGTCTACTGTTTCTACTGCCACTACCTTTCCAGGGAGACAATCAATGCATTAAATACATACACACACATATATATATGTCGGTGAAAGTCCCTGCTTTACTACCATCTTGTCTCCTCTTCTTTTGTCTCAAGCTATGGCCCCTGGTTCTATCACTGTCTACTTTGTTAAATAAGTCATCTGCACTTATTTTATCTATTCCTTTCATTATTTTAAACATCTCTATCATGTCTCCTCGTAACCACCTAATTTCTAGTGAATAAAGCCCTGTCTCTTTCAGCCGCTCCTCATAGCTGAGTCTAGCTAGGCCCGGAATCAATATAGCATCCCTGTGCTGAACCCTCTCAATGGCATCTATGTCCTCCCTGAATTGTGGTGACCAAAACTGCACACAATATTCTGGATGTGGCCCTCACTAAATTCCTGTACAACGTTAACACAACCTCTTTTGATTTATAAATGATCCCCCTCCGAATACAAGCTAAAACCCTCTTTGTTTTACATATAGTTGCCTGGCACTGTGCTGCCTGCTTACCTCCTGTGTCTATCACCACCCCCAGATCCTTCTCCTGTGTGACACACTCAAAAATTACCCCTTGCATCACAGAATCTCTATTTTCATTATTCATATCCATTATTTTTTCATTATTTCACGGAAACATTTTCATCATTTTATGTGCAGTATGTCGATTCTAATTCCGACCTTATCACACCACGCAGGTGAAGCGAAAAGGGAAGTTAAGCAATTGGTTCGTGTCTGTCCGTCTCCCTGTCCGTTTATCCACAAACGTCAGTTTATGATCGAGGAACAACGTGATTTCAATTGAATGTTATATTTTAAACATGAATCAGAATATGAATCGGAAGACAAACGTGCCGTTTAAAAGTTCTTTGTCTCTGATTTTGTCCCAACCGCACATGTGTAGAGAAGAGTGAGATAATATTTACAATGTCTGCCTGTCTGACATTCAAACAAAATTGAAAATCATTCCAAAGAGGAAACTCACTGTTTTTAAGGACGTCATAAAGGACACAAACAACAAGCACGAAGAACTAATGTATGTGTTAAATAGTGTGATGTAATACAGCTGAACCAAAATCGAATCGGCTTGTTCTTGTTCCCTACCCAACTCATCCACCTAGTTTTGTCATAATCCATCCACAACTTTTTCTGATGTCTTGCTATATGTCGTTTTTGGCAGTCATCTCTCACCGGTGAAGAATCACTTAAAAAAACAAAAAAATTAATTCTCGTATCCGGATCTGGATCTTCAGCAAAATCGAATTGGTTCGTCCCTGTTATACATCGAACCTGTCAAACAAACAAAGAGACAAACGGGGGTGAAAACATTACCTCCACCACCTTGGGTGGCAGAGGTAAACCAGACAACATCAAATTGTATGAAAGTCCATCGTGTACCACACCCAAGCTTTGGAAGGATCTCTTTTGCTCGGTCATGAAGGATGAACATTATATTGAACTGCGTGGCAATATGGACACGTCTGCATTTCAGTTTTTTGTTTGTATAGTCACTGTATCTGCAGACTTTCTCACATCCAACCAATAATATCTGAATTACTCCAAATTACATGTCATCTTTCATAGTTTTACCTTTGCACAAACACAAGGTATGTAATGCGATCTTTCACCAAAGTTGAACAAGAAATAATATTTTGGAATGACGTATTTCATACTTCAGCAGGAAACAAGAACACGAATTGCTGGAATATATATATATATTATTTATATATATATATATATTAATATATATATATATACATGATGCAAATATATATACATATAAGTGGGAACATATGCATATGTATATATTATATATACATATATATATACACTATATATATTACATATATATATATATATATATATATATTATACGGGCGTAGTTGGTGCGCCTGTAATCCGGCTACTCGGAGGCTTGGGTGGAGGATCACTTCAGGACGGGTGCTCTGCGCTGGGCCGCGCTATGAGAGGTGTAGGCAGCCCGGAATATGCAAAACCCAATCTTATCCTGTGTCGTAAGAGGGACCAGGTTGCATTCAGGAAGCACCGCGTAAAAACCTATGCATCAGTATGCGGATCATAAGATTGATCGTGTGGCGACCCCTAACGGGAGCAGCAAAGACGAAAACATATACATATATATTATATATATTTATAATATATATTATTATACGTGTGGATATACATATGCATATATATATATACATGTGAATACATATGCATATATATACATGTGGATATACATATGATATATATAATATATGTATATATATAACAAAACATAATGGTTATATACAATTTTAATACAACATATATGTATATATACACAACATAATATATGTATTACCATAAAATATGTATATATACACATACACAATATACGTCATATCATACGTACATATATACATATATGTATATATATATACATAAATAATATATATATATACTATACATAATATAGTATATATTATATATAGTACATATATATGTATATAATAACAACATAACATATATATATATGATATATATATATATTATATTGTATATCTTGGTTTCTTTGGTTGAAAGATCAGGAAGGTGGGGTACGACTGGGTGCTGGTGTGGTTGAGATAAATGGGGGCAATAGACGCGGCCTGAAGAGAGTTGGCTGGGGTGAGGTGCTTTTCTTTTCTTAAGGCTGGTGGAAGCGAAGTGGGTCCGAGGTGGTAGGAGGCTATACATCATTAAGGTCATTCAAACAGAATAATAACGCACCTCTTCTCTCGCTCAAAATCTAGGCTGCTTGGAAGGAGTCTAGTCCTCTAGAAAGATTGTTACTGACAATGCGAGGCACTTGTGGCAACAGGTGGGATGCAAAAGCTAGGGAGAGGTGATGAAAAGCAAGAGACAGACAGACACACACCAGACAGAGACACACAGACAGAGAGAGGTGCCGGTGAGGAGACACAGTAGCCTGCAAGTGAGAGATGAGGATGGGATAGGCAAGGTAGAACAGATCACTTGGTATGGATGCGAGTGATGATGGCGCGAGCCACCATCAACGGTAGTAGTGCGTAGAGCAGGCAGACGGTGAAGGTGTTTCACCAATGCCGTCAGAGTTGAACCCACCTCCTGAAGCGTTGTTTCCACAAATGGGAGAAAGAGAAAGCGATGATGAGGTGTGGGCAGCCTCGTTTTGGGAGTTTACCCAATGAGATTCTGATTGCTGGGTCCGAGCACCATTGGATGGTGGCTTCGTTGGACGTCTTGTCCTTCCGTTCATCAAAGCTATGTTTTCTGCGATCAGATACTCGTTGTCTTTCTGTTAATCGTTCGTTCCTGTGTTTGGTTGGCACAACCGAACCGTACTTTGGTGCTGGTGATATTGTCTTGCAGCTTTCCACCTACCCCGGCCACCTCACAGCTTCCACCACCCTGCTTCCTCCATATTCCCCCTCGTCCTTCCCCTGCCCAGGCTTCCCCTCTGCCCCAAGCCTTTTCTAAGCTTGGCGGGGCCCCTCTCCCCACCACCTCTCAAGCTCATTCACCCCTCTCCATATTCCTTGCACCCTGCCCACAGCACATTATCATTTATCAGAGCAGAAATCTAATCATTCCAGAATCAGGAGCAGACAGAGACATAGACAGTGGAGACAGACACACAGCTGCCATTCTGGCCTCGATCGTGGGATGGGAGGTATGATAAACACCACAAATCCGTGAAATAATTGGCAAAAAGGAAGAGAGTGGTTTCCCAGCATCGCACCGGGAGAGTTAGTTTATGTGCGCATGAGGAACAAGACCGGGGCACAAGACACTGCCTTTAGGCACTCCAAGTGCGTCCAATTGGAGAAGGGAGGACAAAAATATCCATTGGATGGCTACAAGTTGACTGTGTGAGTTGTGGCAAGTCAGAAAGCGTCGTCGTATGCCAGCGAGCAGAGCCGGAGATCGGGACTGCTGCAAATACCGTTGAGGTACGTAGAGAGAGAGAACTAGAGAAGAGAGAGACTGAGACTGAGACTTTGAGACTGAGACTGAGACTGAGAACTGAGACTGAGACTGCAGACTTGAGGACACTGTCTGTTCTTGGACCTGCTTCCCTTGAGAGATGCTGTTAGGCCTCTAAACCATTGCTGAGAGAGAAGCATCAGCATCATGTCTAGAGTTGTGTTATGCCAACAATAACCTCATTGATTGTCAGAGATCAGGCTGTTTGAAAAAATTAATGGAAAGACCTAGGCCTGATCCACAACAGTGGAATGATTGATTCCATAAGCGCATATAATTGGAAGTGAGGGTTGACCACTGGCGGTGGTCAATTTGGCAGATGCTGAGGGACTTCTTCAGGGAGTCTTTGTAGCGTTTCTTTGGAGCGCCTACGTCACGGTGGCCAGAGGACAGCTCTCCATACAGCGCCGATCTTGGGCAGGCGGTGATCCTCCATTCTGGAAACGTGCCCTGCCAGGTAGTGAATCTTCAGCAACATGGCCTCTATGCTGTTGACCTCTGCTCGTTCAAGGACTTCAATGTTGGTGACGAAGTCTCTCCAGTGAATGTTGAGGATGGAGCGAAGACAGCGCTGGTGGAAATGCTCGAGGAGTCGTAGGTGGCGACGGTAGGTAACCCATGACTCGGCACCGTACAGGAGTGTGGTCAGTATGGCTGCACGGTACACGCTGATCTTTGTGCCTTTCTTCAGATGCCGATTGTTCCACACTCGCTTGTAGAGTCTTCCAAATGCACTGCTTGCTTTCGCCAGTCTGTTGTCGATTTCTTTGTCGATCTTGGCATCTGACGATATGATGCACCCCAGGTAGCAGATCACGTGGACTGTCTTCAGCTCGACTGGCCAATGGAGAGGTGAGGAGGGTGGTACTCTTCCTGGAGTGAGGGTTGGTGCAAGACTTCTGTCTTCTTCAAGCTGACTTCAAGTCCAAAGAGCTGCGCAGCCTCTGCGAAGCAGGATGTTAAATGCTGCAGGGCTGTCTCAGTGTGAGCAACAAGGG
>CM068968.1:76812828-76827539 GCA_035128595.1 Eptatretus atami | reverse complement strand
GTATTAACCCAAACACCCGATGTGAATGTCCCAGAGTGTGTGTTGGAATGTGTGAGTGATGCAAGTGACATGGAATGTATGAGTGCACGTGGAAAAACGGGACACGAACCGACCCAGACGGGAGACGTGGGTCGTGTGACGGAAGGGTTGATTTCGGAAACCGCGCCGGCTCCGCAGGACGCTGCGTCCGAGGTCCGTTCCGTGTTTTGCGAACGGCCCAGGCGCACACGTTTGCGTGATCGGGAGTCGACCTTAAAACGCTCGGCGCCTGGTACAAGATACCAGCGTCGACGGCTAAAATGGGGGCAAATTGGGTTGTTCAAATTTGGAAAGCACGTGGCTCCATGTGACCACGTGCACGAAGGCCACGTGAGTAACGCGTGGCTCGCATGGGGAACACCGCAAAAGCGAGCGGTTGATGCGATCAACGGGGCGACGTTACGCTTTCGATTATCGCCCGAACGGAAGGGACGTGCGAACTGCAAACCGCCGCCCTGGTGAAGCAAGGTTCGGAGGACCTTGCTCCGAGTAAATGATTCCCCACCGGGATGTAGCGAACATCCTCGTGCTTGGGCAGAGGAGCATTAGTTAGTGGGAAGGGTTTAGCGATAGATAGACCGGCCTCATGGGGCATGAGCAGTTCTCCATGGGACCCGGTGGTACGAGATAGGTGAATTTTAGTTTAGAATTATAAATGGATTGGAGACTTGGACAGACATGGAACATGTAGTGGGGACGTAGCTTAGCGATAGAATTAAATGGAATGTGCATTAGAGTAAGGGATGACGGGGAGCACGAGCTTAGTTCGGGGGACGTAGTTGTTAGAGTGTGTTGAAAAAGAGGTGGCACTCGCTGCCTGCCTGCCTGCCCTTTGCTGACATGTCTTTGAGCAATGCCTTCGGTATCGCTACTTTCAAATTTGTCCTTTGAAGGGAGCACGATGAGCGATGCCCAAACTGGCAGCGTCTTCTCCATGTTTGTGTCATCATGCCTTGTCCTCATTTTCCATTACTTCACTCCTGAGATTCGTCATTGCCGTTCCAGGAACTTTCCCTTCCCACTGTTGCCTCAGAACTGTTTACTTTTCAATGTTTTTTTTTTTTTTTTTTTTTTTACCACAGCTTCTATGCGGGTAGTTGGTTTGTCTATCCTCGATTGTTTTTGCAATTTCTCATTTGATATGAAGTTGTTGAATAGAACTTTTGACTAACGAGCCCTGTCATCATTCGTCATTTTGTGATTTCAATGAAGTGAGAGGAGAGAGAAGTTTCATGGATGCCTACCGTCTTTTTGTCGACTCGTTCAACTGGTAGTTTCGAGCAGTATCCCAATACAGCACCTCGGTTGTATAGGGGGTCTTATTTTCAACTGGCTTTGATTGCTTCAACCGGCCTGCCCGATTGTATCTTCCTATCGTTTTCATGTGGTATTTCCTGCATTGCAGATACTTTCCCCTTGACATCCAATTGGTGCTTCCCAGTGAACCTGAGCGGGCTGGCAGACGTGAGGGAATGGTAGATAAGCGAAGGCCAGGAGTCGCGATGCCGCGATGTAAATTGCGCTCCTGTGCCCATCTCATATCAAAGTCGTCATTTCCCCTTGGCCTCGGCCTAAGATTTCCTTCAGCTGTTCTCGCCCTACCTTTAGGCCATTCTCTATTTGTCTCATAGGCTTAACCATGTAGGAAGCAGCTGGGTCTCTGAAGGGCATTGCGTGTTCTGCGTAGTACAGAGTTCCACTGCATGTCTATGCTTTTTCTGGCCCAACCTCTGCAGTAAAGCCTCATTCTGTGGCTGGGCCTTGTGCAGTTTGAGCTGTATTGAGGCAAAGTGGTCTGAAGCCTCCTGGAGCCACCTTTGGGGCTTGCGTATCTTCAAAATTGTGTCCTGTGGGCCAAAGCAAAATAAGGAGACTCCAAATCTGTTCTGCCCGTCTTTCGCTGTTTATTTGTAGACCAGGCTTTTCCACATATTCCCAAACCCCATTGCAATTGGCCCTGCATGTCTCGCTCACGGCGGTTGACCTCGTATTCGAGTTTTCAATTTCCTTTCACCACCACTTCCTTGCCAAGTCTCTTGCTCGGTGGCCCAATCACCCCCACTCCTCCATTTGCAGGACTTGTGCCACTGGAAACCAATTCCTGTGCCTCTTCGTTTCTAAAAGCATCCTCGTGAGCTAAAATGCGCAGCTGGAAATCTTGAAGGCTTTCAACCCACGGACTTTCCATATGCTTCCTTGATGCACCTGAGCTTGACTCGAATGATTCTCTGGCAGCTAAATATGGAGGAATTGCGCTGCAGGTAATAAAAAAAAACTAGGGGATTGAAAACCAAACCACCGCGCACTTGCTGAGAGGCTGAGCTGTTTTGTAAGGCTGCATGCTCGCTTTTCGGGGAAATGCTAATGTGCCTGAGCCATGACAGACTGGCGGAGATTGCCCAGGGGCAGATGTGGTTTGCTGGACTGAGAGGGAACGTAAAGAAGTCGAATTCTTCGTTCAAATCTGAAGCTGCAGTGCCGTTTGATACGTGGCAACACTTCGATGAATCTTCTCGAAGCTCCTGTGAAGCTAGGCGTTGGGTTGAGGCAAAAGTGTCTGAGTCGAAAGGTCTGCCAATAAGGAAATATAAGAACATGTTCTCCCAGTCACGGTCTTGTGATGCAAATCCAACAAACAAATCGGTCATCCCAACTCCATGCTTTCACATATACTTTAACTCTATTAACACTACATCTCATTTACTTAATATGCCACATACAATTTTACAAGAGAAACGTAAGTTGTTCTTTCGTGATTCCAACCCCTCCCACCCCCAAATTCTCACAAAAAGATGTGGGATTTGAAACCTGGAACACCCAGTACACGAAGCGTTTGCTACTCGGATACGAAGGCCAAAATGGATTGAGTCCAAAATGTTCAGAGCACGTGCCAAACTAACTACACAATGTCCACAAAATATGACACATTTGCAATACTATCGAAAGTTTTGATCAAATCAAAAAGTGGGAACCCGTTCTGTTTGTTCGTTTGTTTCATTGTCAATTTCAACTGCTCTCCCGGTTATTGCCTGAGGATGACAAAACTTGGCAGTGTAATTACATCGGGAGCCCCTTGGGAATGTTGCTAAAGGGAGTCGACACCACTATCTCCAGGGTGGTGTTAATGTTATTGAAAGTTAAAATGTCACTGAAAGTCACAATGATGTAATAATTAGCTGCTGAAGAATGTCTCTGAGTAGCGAGGAGAGATTAAACGACAATGGAGAATGGACTTCTGGAGGATGAGCGTGACAGAGAGCTGGTCAAGAAGCTGACACAGTACATTGGTGCCTGCACAATTTTGGATCAAAAAAAAAAAAAAAAAAAACAAACAGAAAACTCGCGTGGTGTTGACATGTTGTTCGGCCTGAGCCTTGCCTGCTCGGCCAGTTATACTTAGCTAGCTTGTGGTGCCTTCATGTATTGAATATAGTACGTACTGCTACTCGTGATCACGACTTTACCAACTTACAAATAAAACAAGCAGTCATGTGTTGGCGGTCGCCTAGGTATATAACTCAAGCTTGTTTGTGAAATAGTAATCCATCCACTTTTGTTATGACTTTTGTATGTTTGCATTGTGGTACAACAATCAATGATATCCCTGAAAGCTTATCATCTCTCTTACCTGTAGGTCCACACACACTGTGTGACAGTCCACCAGAAGGGAACTTTTTCAAACATTGGCCCAGAAACTTGATCCCGGATTTGCAGTTGGAAAGGGACGGATTTGCAAGTGGAAAGGGACACCGGCGATTGTCCTGACTCGTAATTCTGGAGGAAGGCATGTGATGTGGAAATTATAATTATTAGAAGGAAGAAGGAAGAGTAACGCGCCATTTTTGGGGGTTCTGAGTTGTCGCCTTAGCGTCACTTGGTGGCAAACGGTGACAGACCTAAGGTACCAGCTTAACATCATCAGCGCTTCCCAGAGATTTTGATGGAGCAACGTTGAAGGTATCTGCCGTTGGATAAAATTGCAGTGGCATGTGGAGAGTTGGTGAGTTAGTGGTGGCGTCAGATACTGGAATTTCAAAAGTGATTCTGCCGAGGCCAAAACTGATATTATAGCATGATGATTCAAAATTGTTGTTGTACGGATTCGCAAAACTTGGTGGATAGTTGGGTAGGTAACAAGAACAAGAACAGCCGATATAGATTTTGGTTTCAGGTCGGGATCAGATCCGGCCTTCAGTGGAGATATGAAACGTAAAGTGTCAGCCAGGTGGAGGTTTAGCGCTCCTTCTGAGTGCCGTTCTAGTTAATCCTGTAGTGATAATAGTTGGAGAGATGGCTCTTGGTGACCACAACACAATTTTCAGCGATGCGCACTCTCAAATTTCGTCTCAAGACGGTTGATTCAGTGTTCGTGGACGTCCCATAAAGATACGTTTCGGATGTTATTCAGGGTATCGCGTTGGATATGAAGGATGTGATTATGTGATATGGTGGATGTGTTTTTTTTTTTTGAATGTGCGTATTCAAGTGAGGAGGAGAGGGATGGCAATACTGGAGTGGCAAGTGTTAATGTACTGGTGTAGTGTGCGTCGTTTGCGGAACACACGTCCAACTGATGAAAAGGGGACATTGGGCTTCCGACACATTCTTCGAAAGAGCGGTTGCATTGAGGAGTCCAAAAGAATGTAACCGGGATCCGGCGATAAATGTGATGCGTTCAACACGTCCTGAAACACGTCGATGTCTGTTTGAAGACGTCTGCTGGCAATTGCCAGAACTAGGGGGAGGGATATGGGGGTCAAACATAGGAGAAGAAGGTGAGCATGTCGGAGCAGTTAAGTATAGTAAAAAGGTAACAACGGAATACTAGGTCTTCATAAAGGCGATTGTCGGCGGACACATGAATATTGGAATTTTATCAAATGAAGCGATAAGAGTATGTGAACCACCGTGGGAAGGGCGTGTGCAGCTGACTGTTTGCACCTTCATCACAGTCCTCAAAATTAATATTATATATATATATAATATATATCTTTGGGTTTTGCCCTTTTGTGAGTTGTCTGGAGGAAGGGCTAACATCGAAATTACGGTCAAATCTTGCTTCCACAGCAGTTACATTTCCTCCCATTGGCTTTAAGGTGATAAATCCTTTGTTAAAGGTTAAGCTTCACTTCTTTTGTGAGATGACTGTTTCATAAACATGAAAACTTAAGCAGTGTTTATAAACAATGCTCGGCGACAGTGAGAACGACGCTACAAATCAAATGGCCAAGCATAAGAGGTTTCGTTCTTGAGAGATTACGAGTCGATATGCTGACCCACCGTTCCTTTGCACCTTAATGAGTTGTGCACCCCTGCTTTGATGCTGGGGCGAGCCATACAGTTGATGGAGGGATGCCTGGAAGTAAGTTGCAGCTCAATCGGCCCGCACTCCGGCCACGTGCAACTTCCCTGTCTGCCCCAGCTCATTGGCCATTCCAAGGTCGAGTTCTGGAGCAGCCACATTCGGAGAATACAGGCCAGTAGGTCTTGAGGGACAGAGTCCCATCACACTGAGTGCAATTAACCCACCACAGCAAGCCTGCATGTCATGACCTCCTTCCATTTTACCTGCCTTTTCATTGGTCTGAGGAGATGGCAATAAATTTGATGGGAGAGGTTAGGGGTTTATTTGGTTTTTTTCTCACAAATTTGGATATTTGTTTGGCCAAGTGGACCATGGGAGGAGGATTAAATGACTTGAAAGAGTGAATGGATATGAAGGAAAATTACGGGAATTTAGGGGTGGAGGATGAGAAAAGGAAAGGAGGTGAGAGGAGATGAGGAAGAGGAGAAGAAAGCAGGATGGAGGAAAATAATGTGGAAAGAGGTGGGGTCGGGGTCGGGAATGATTTTTTCGCAAGTCTTTTACGGCCCTGATGATCAGTCTTGACGTTCAATTGAAAGTTATTTTGGGGTATTTGTAATTTGTTCAGGGTGCGATGACAACTGACCTACTCTTCGTGAAGACACCGTGGGGATCTTTCATGCCCACCAGCAGATGGGACACCCCCCCTTAACTGTTCGAGGACCAGACAGTACTTTGTCTTTACACATGAAGAATACCATTTTGGATTCACTTCATCTAAAATATATTCTCTAGATTACAAGAATCCGCCCTACGACCAAATTTGACTCATTCGAGATCGAGGTAACTATACAATTGCGACATTCAGAAATTCGAACTGTTCGTCATGTTAACATCAATCTCAGCCTGTACCGTTTCCTCCATCCAATCTGCAGCCACTGCCGCCATAGCCGTTCAGGCTCATACGAAGGCCTACGGGCAGGATGCCACAAGGTATATGGCGGATGTAGCGTCTCACGCGAGTTCAAGAAAGATGAACTCCTTCATGACGCCGAGGAACTCCGTGGAAAGCACCTACGACCCTTCTCCCGGAGCACGTCACGCCAAGCCGTCTTGCTCTAATGGTGCACGGCGCTTGACCTCTGGTTCCAGTTGCAGGCCCAATTGAGTGCGCTGGGAGTGCAGGCCATCGAGTTCACTGCCAAAGGAGAAGTTAGTCTTCAGTGTGTTTATGTCACACCTTTTGCTTCAACAAATGATAGGAACTCCAATTCAAAGAAAATTAATATTCCAAATTTTAAAATTGCCCCTAATTAATTAAATGCTAATATAAATGTCCCATTAGGATGCAGGTTTAGGGTTGTCTGTGAAAATGGCTTAAGTGTTCTCAATCCATCACTGTGCCGTTCCTGTAGGCATTCAGAGTTTTTCTTGTATATTGAGTCGAGGCTCATGGAGGAGCCAAAAACATAGAATGGATCGGAACATAACAAAACAAAAAGCACAATGGAAATTAAGGGGTGACCAACAACAAGTGGAGGACTTCTTGGGATATCTCAAAGGGCTTTTTCTGGCCTGTTATGAACGATGACAATATGGAGGAAAGAAATGACAGAAGAATGGGAGCAAGAGGATGATGGATTTGGGGGGAGGGGGGGTAACAGCTGGTTACAGGTGCAAACTGTCTTTGAAGATCTGGAAGGAGAATGAATCGATGAGGATGTTGGAAGTTGGTTCCACAGGTGGGGGGAAAAAGGGGAACGAACAAGTGGAGGTGACAGTGTGCCTAAATTTACATAGTTTCACCAGAAGTGGGTTGACGTAGACCGTGTGCACCCTCAGAACTGGCTGGGGACAAAGCATGGAAAGAGCAGGGCAAGACCAGAAATGGGAGGAGGTAGAAGACAGAGACCACGACCTGTCTACGATTGGCACGAGTGATAGGACCATCGACTCGGCTTCATCATGGGGGATTCGTAATCTTGAAGCCTTCGATGTTCCATGGGTCCAGGCTGAAGCAAGATGCGAGGCAGGCGAGCCGCCCAGAGGAGAGAGCAGTGCTCCATCAAGCTGATGGATGAAGGCCTTGTCGGCGGATAGGGATATTTCTTAAAGATTCACTCGGTAATGAATGGAATTAAAGTGTTGAAGAAACAAAAGTTGTGGTTTGTATCAACGTGCCGTTGAAAGCCACAACGATCAGACATCGTGATGCTCGTTGTTTTGAACGTTCGGTTTAGTGGTTTTCAAATGATGAACTTTATGGAAATCGCCATGTGGACGTCGGTGTTCTCAGTTCAGCGATTTTCAAGGCGTTTGATAGACAAGAGTAATGATAAACTGGATCCAGAATCATGGGTCGTGGTTTCAGATGGGGATGCTGAAGAAGTACCCCATTGATTAACGTTGACCTTTCATACACTTCACTTCCTCTTTTTGTGTAGAGTTGTATTTACCAAGCTTTTTATGTTTGTGCATCTCTTCCTTGTCTGTCTCTCATCCCTGTCCTCTCAAATCTACATATACATACACAGCTTCACAAAAAGTTGGAGAAGATGGATAGGTGAATGAAAGGGAGCCGTTGGTGAGTTCAGAATCGCATGATAGCATGATATGTAATATGTAGATGGACAATATACCCTCACCCTCAACCTAACCACTGATCAACCACCAAAACATACTTATGACATACCATTAAACAACTGTCACCAACAACAAACCACAAACCCGATATCAGAAACTATTTGCCGAGCAACATAAACAGCGTTTGCGACATCGCGTTCTCAACAACAGCAATTAACCACAAACCTGAAAAAAACACATCCAACAACCTTTCATATTAACAACTCATTCAAATCCCATTGGACATTATAGAACCATCAACTCTTGTGCTAACCATTCACGAAGTATCATATAAACTTGCAACACTTGATAATCCATAAATTGATCACCACGATTGACCAGCGAAACCCCTGTTGCATAGGTTACCGATTGATCATAAATAACCGACAAATGTGTTAAAATTTTCAAAACTTGACGACGATTTGGAAATAATGTTGACATCAATAACTATCAAAGGTCATTGGATATGAACACCAGCAAGGTTCCATGACCTCTCTGTGACACCAGCAAGCGTGACGGATACCCTGAGGAGTGAAAGATCCTTTGTGAATACACAAATGGGTGTAAGAAGTGAGAAGGTACCACCTCGGGCTGTGTGAGTCGCTGGGCTTACCCATGGGTGCGGGTTCGGCACGCCCGGCTCCCACAAACCAACGCATCACCTGCTAATTGGGTCTAATTGAGTCAACCGAGCACGCCACCATGTCCTGCCTCTCCCAGCTCTCTTCCACTACTTTACCTTTCATTCTACTTTGTGTCGTCATGCCATCTCCTCTGGCTCCTGTGCTAGCTTGTGTATGACGCTGCTCCATTGTCGTGTCCTGCGGAATCTCTCAGACGATCGCATACCACATTGGACAACCACTTTTCACCTGATAATCTGTGTTGACCTGGGAAAAAGAATTGTTGCATCACTGAACGATGTCAACAACATATTTAGTGCCACAACTTGACGTTTTCACCCCATTCTACCCCCTTACACGCCCAGTGTATGCTATTATACACCAATGCCCCCCTTACACTCTCCTGTCTTCCTCCTTTTACACTCCCTGCCCCCCCCCCCCCATTACACTCCTGATCCCCATACACTCTTTTAAATTCTCTCAGTCATATTCCCCACTCCTCCTTTCCCACATTCCCCTTGACTCTCCCCTTTCCTACTAATCTGTTTTATTTCGTGTCAATCACCTCCATCCCTCCCCGACCACACTGCATCGCGAATACTGTACATGGCTCTTAAAACCACATTTGGTTATCTTTGTACAGTAATTGACCCCCCATGACAAACCTCACATCAACCGAGCTGTCATCTGAAGGGGATAGTCGGGTCTTCAAAAAATACAACAACTCATGAGGTGTAAACATTTGTCTCTCTCACACACACACACACACACAGATGACACACACACACACGTGACACCAACACACATGACACGCCACACACACACGCACACATAGGACACGCGCACATAGACACGCGCAACATAGACACGCGCCAATAGTCACACGCGCCACCTAGTCACACGACACATATCACACGCACAATAGACACTCGCACATAGACACGCGCACACACACAGTCACGTGCACATAGACACACGTCACGTTGCACCACACACAGTCATGCGCACACACACAGTCAGGCGCGCGCACACACAGTCACGCGTGCACACACAGCACGCGCGCCACACACAGTCCACACGCACACACACAGTCACGCGCACACCACAGTCACGCGCACCACACAGTCACACGCACACACACAGTCACGCCACACACACACAGTAACGCGCACACACAGTAGTCACGCGCACACACACAGACACAGCACGCACACACAGAGAACACACACAGACACACACAGCACAGACACACACACAGACACACCACACAGAGACACACACAACAGCTCACACACACCACTCACACACACACACAGAGACACACACACAGAGGACACACAGACAACACACACAAGACACACACACACAGAGAGACACACACACACAGAGAGACACACACACAACGACACACACAGACACACACACACACACACAGACACACACAGACACACACAGACACACCAAGAACACACAGAACACACACAGACACACACACACAGACACACACACAGGCACACACACACACACACACAGACCACACACACACAGGCCACACACACACAGACACACACACACAGACACACACACAGACACACACAGACACAACACAGACACACACACACAGACACACACCACACAACACACACACACAGCACACACACACAGACAAACAGACACACACAGACACACACAGAACACACACAACAGACACACACAGACACACACACACAGACACACCACACAGACACACACACACAGACACAGAGACACATACACACACACAGACACACACACACACAGACACACACACACACAGACACACACACACAACACAGACACACAGACACACACAGACACACACAGACACAACACACACACACACACACACAACACACACAGACACACACAGACACACACAGACACACACACAGACACACAGACACACAGGACACACAGACACACATACACACAGACACACAGACCACCACAGACACACACAGACACACACAGACACACACACACACACTTGATCTTCATGGGAGTTAACCTGAAAGGTTTTCCGATGTGCGAATTCGCTTTCCAGGCTGGTGAGCAAATTACTTGGAAACTTTTTACTTCACGGTCACTGGCCGAGGCATGAAACCGCTGCAGATCGCTGAAAGGAAAGTGAAAAATGTGTTTATTTAAATCCTTTAAAATAGTTAAAATCATCGTCAAGGAGAAGTGGGCAATGTTCAGAGTGTGAGACAATCATGTCGGAAATGCGAGGATATGTTTCATTTCCCTGGTTTATCAGATGGTGTGGACGGAGGACATTAATCGATGTTATGCTAGTTAGCGCTGGCGCTTCAAGCCAGCAATTCGTCTTTAAGCGTTTCACATGGAATACTTGCTTGAGTGCTTAAGCCGCTTGGCGAACGTTCCACATGAAATTTGGTAACTGAACACACCAACACACCCCAAAGTAAATCGCGACACACTGTCGGAACTAATTAATAATGCAAGGAAATGATGCACATGAGAGGACAAATGCCTGGCCAGCAATAACCCGAGTCCATGAATAACTGATTCACCTTTTTATTAAAACTTTAATATTATGTAGTTCATATATGTTATGTGTATATTTATACGTATATGCTTATATATATATTTGTTGCGGGCGGTCCGTGGCGAGAACGACCGCGAGGTGCGGCGGACACGTCGTCTCCACCAGGACTCCCCGAATTGTAGGCTGTCGCACTCGGATAACTCGTGAGCTTGGCGGTGTCGATTTTATAGACCGTGCGTCGCCAAAATCTTAATGCTAGCGTAGGGTCTGTTTATTTAAAGCCAATTTACCTAAGTTAGCTACGCTTGAATTTAAACTTACCGGGGAAACCATGCCCTCGGAACGCCTGGTCGAACCGGATTTACTCTTACCTGGCACGGTAGTTCACACTACGACTACCGCTTTGCCACCTACCTATTTCCGCTCGCCTGCCAAGTCGAGCGGGGCCTGCCAGGGCTCCCGGCTATGATAGACCGATTACCCGGGGATGAAACCCCACTTAATACCAGCCCGGGACCATCTGCAAGACCAATGTAAGAAGGTCAGAAATGGATTGAACATTTCTAATTAAATTTATTCACAGTAAAATAAAGACAAAGCAAGACTTGGCACGATATGCAGCAGGGAAATATTTACAATAAGCAAAATACACTTACTCAGTTCTGCTTTAAAGACGGGCCACACACAAAAAGAAATAAAACCCAGAGTCTTTATTTGACCCTCACAGCCGTGAAGACAGACAAGCTGGCGAGGTCAGTGTTCGGTGGTGGTACCTGTCGATCGGAGGGAAAGGCGTGCTTATAGTCGGCACCATGCAAAAGGTCGTCGAGTTTGGTCCAGTCGCCGTGTGGGACTCGTGGCTCGTGGCAGAGCTCGCGTTGGCAAATAGTCGTGGTCCACAGAACTCCTCTCCCCGCTAAAACAGCCACCGTGAAGAACGAACCAGGACATGCTCACAGCTACCATGAACAAAAAACTGCTGACCCAACCACCGGTGAAAACTCCTCCTGCGTCTAACCACCATGAAAACTCCTCTCCACGAACTCCTCAGAACTCACGACCGAAACCCCCTCAGCAAGTCTCGAAGACTCCTCTCTAACAAGAACCTCTCGCTGAGGATGGCCGTCGACTTTTATGAGACCCCCTCAGTGGGGAGGGCCTATGCGTGAAACTGACGTCCACTGCTTCACCCCGACTTGGACGGGGCTTCCATGGGTCCGCCCTTTCTGGCAGGGTTTCGGCCATACCGGGGAAGCCCACCCACTCCAATGTGATGGACTCGCAAAAGGTACATTCACCAATGATTTGCCTCGAACAGCGGTCGCCGGTTGGGCGGGTGAGCGCTTAGTTTATTCAGTGGTGTTGTCGTTTGTTGTTGGATGGTCTTTAGATGGTAAAGATTTTAATAACCTAACTAAAAGAAGTCATAACGCCCCACATTTTTGATTCTCCTACGAGACAAAAGGAAGGGATACTGACCACACATATGTACTTAACGGGCATAACTGACTTTTGGGACCTGTTATTGTGAATGCAAATGGGTTTCCAGATCCATAACACTACACGCCCCCCCCCCCCTCGCCTTTTTATAGACTCGACCCGAGTCTGTTAATTTTTGTGTGCGCATGCAGGTGTAGGTTTTTCCCCTAGTACGTTTTACCTACGGATTCCCTGAGTGCGACATTTTGAATACATGTCCCAAAAATAAATAAACCTAGTGGTTGCGTAACTAAACTAGCAGACTCACTCGGACAACATTAACTATATTGCCGGCGGCCTAAACAAACCAGCAGGGCAGGTGGCTAAATGTATGTATAGTCCTATATTATACACTACCATGGCTCAGGACCTGCTGACTTGAGGAGAGAAAACACAGCCCAAAAGTTAACATTTGTCTGGATGAGTGCCACAGCCAGGTACTGATGTCAGACGTCTTTAGAGCCTATCAAAGGTCCCTTGATTTTTCGTTGAATTCTCTTTTTTTTGTGTTCCTGGCTGCTGGAGGCAACTCACCCTAACACGGCGGGCGCATACGCCCTCTCACAGGCCATTTGAACTGGCTTTATGCAACAAGATCTCCGGAGCTGCCCCGCTCAATGCAGTCCACCGAGTCCATCTTGAACTGACCTTCATGCTACAACAAGGAGATATCCGGGCTTGCCCTCAAATGCAGTCTCGCGGGAATGCGGCTTGCCTGCGGGCAGTCCTTTGCAAAACATTTCAGAGGTGGTTCTTGCCGAGCACATAGGTCGAAGGTGTGACATGGGAATGCAAACAAAGGCATGGCAGGTATGGAGGCAATGCAAAGGCAGGCAAAGACATGGCATGGCAAACACAGACCAGGAAGATGCAGTACCAGGAGAGAGGTCGGCACCGAAGCTGGCCGGCCTCGGTCTGCGTCTCGTGATGAGGTTGATGGAGGGAGTGCAGTTGGGCAACGGCGGTCTGAGAACGGGCTCGGACCAACCCTACGGTCTCCCACCCAACCTATCGCCTTGCACTGTCCTTGTTCATACCTACCCCCATTAGTTTGCCAACAACAAAACAACAACGAAATTTAGACTATTTATATTTTTATTTATTTATTTTATTTTTATCTCTTTTTCTTATAATCACGGATGTCCGACCCCACTTATCGTCTTTGTCCGGCTAAACCTTGTCCTGACCGTCTATCCCCAATCCCGAATTATCCCTGTTTGAGGGGATTGGAAAGAGACAAGTAGAATTCTGTCTCGAGGCCCAATGCAGCTCAGAATAACTCCCTTCCGATTTCAGCAACTTTCCCAAAGTTGAGTCCAGCACCTACGCAACAGCGAAGGGATGGATGGTGCGAAGGGAGTACACGTTTCCTATCATATCCTAGCATTTTATTAAACGTTAATCTATCCCCAGGCTTTTCAACACGCCTGTCTCTTTGAAACTTTTCAGTTCTAGAGAAACCATGATTCCCGTCGCCTGTGTTGGGTGCTTCGTTATTAATTTTGGCTTGGCCCACAAATTTTCTCTCGTGCTCTTGCCACAATTTCGTGGCTGGCCAGCGTGGCTCATTGGCAGGATTCCCATCTGTCAACTCAACTACGCCACCCCCGGGTCGCCTAGAGGCTGTCTCTGAGCATACCGACTCCGTATGAGCGTGGGGAATGCCCCTGGCAGTGTCCCTTGATGCCCACGTTTTGCATTTTGGTGCTCCAGGTCCCGTTTCCGTGTTGGATGCCCATTACACTACTCGGTCCCTTGGACCTATGGGCCTATCTCGCCGACTACTTCAGTGCCCAGGGGCCTTCTACTCAATGTGCGCACCTTTCCACAGCCACGCTCCCAGCCGGTCAATTAGACTCCTGCACCTTTTAAAGGTTTCGCTGCCTTTATTCCAACACCAACACAAAACGACATCTTTGGTTAATTTGACTAACCCACTTAACTAACATTACACTAACCCGGGTTCCCTTGGAGTGGGCATCACTCCTCCCCCCAATCATTCGTTCGCACCATGCATTTCCACATTCACTCCATTCACATCGGCCGCTGACCCACGTTCCCTCATTATGTTCCTTTTCTCCTCTTTTTTTTTTCT
>CM068968.1:76780336-76809923 GCA_035128595.1 Eptatretus atami | reverse complement strand
CAAGAGAGAGTCGTAGTTGTTAGAGTGTGTGTAAAAAAGAGAAAAAAAAAAAAACGGGAAGGATGAAAAAAAAAAGAGGAGTAAAGGAACATAATGAGGAAGCGTGGAGTCAGGGGCCGAGTGTGATATGGAGTGAATGTGGAATGGCTGGGCGAGTGCGGGCGAACAAAACGAATGTTGGGGGAGGAGTGAGATCCCACCAAGGAAAGCGGGGTAGTGTAATTGTAGTTAGTGGGTTAGCTCAAATTAAGCCGGCAATGGATGCATCGTTTTTTGTGTTGATTGGGTGTTCGGATAAAAGGCACGAACTTTTTAAAGGGTGCAGGAGTCTATTACGCGGATGGGGAGCGTGGCTGTGGAAAGGTGCGCCACATGAGTAGAAGGCCGCCGGGCAGTGAAGTGTCGGGCGAGAGTAGCGCATAGGTCAAGGGACGAGTTAGTGTAATTGGGCATCCACGGAAACCGGACCTGGAGCAAAAATGCCACGTGGCATGAAAGGGGACACTTGCCAGGGCATTCCCCCGCTCATAGGAGTCGGTAGGCTGCAGAGACAGCCTCAGCGACCCGGAGGTGCCCGTAGTTCGAGTTTGACAGATGGGAAATCTGGCAATGGAGGCCAGCTGCCCAGCCGAAATTGTGCAAGAGCACGAGAGAAAATTTGTGGGCCAGGCCAAAATTAATAAGAACACCACCCAGGCGACGGATATGGTTTCTAGAACTGAAAGTTTAAAGAGAGCAGGCGTGTTGACAAAGCGTCTGGGATAGATTACGTTTAAATGCTAGGATAGATAGAAATGCGTGTACTCTGCACGCATCCATGCGCCTTTCGCTGTTCGTAGGCTGCTGGACTCAACTGTGGGAATTGCTGAAATCTGAGGGAGTTATTCTGAGGGCTGGCATTGGGCCTGAGACAGATTCAACTTGTCTCTTTCTCAATCGCCCTCCAAACGGGATCTTAGGGGATTGGGATAGACGGTCAGGACAGGTTAGGGCCGGACAAAGAGATAAGGGTCGGGAGCATCTGATTATAAAAAGAGATAAATAAATAAATAATAAAAATAAAATAGTTCTAAAATTCGTTGTTGTTTTGTTGTTTGCAACACTAATGGGGTAGTATGAAAGGAGCAGGCAAAGGCGATAGGTTGGTGGAGACCGTAGGGTTGGTCCGAGCCCGTTTTCAGACCGGCGTTGCCAGCTGCACTCCTCTGCAGCAACCTCACGAGCAGAGAGGGCGGCAGCTTCTTGCGACCTCGCTCTGGTACTAGCATCTTGCCTGGCTGTGTTTGGCCATGCCATGCTTTGCTGCTTTGCTTGCCTCGATACCTGCATGCCTTTGTTTGCATTCCATCGTCACAACGCTTCACATGTGCTCCAGAACACTCTGAAAGTGTTTTGCAAGGCTGCGCTGGCAGGCAGCCGGCATTCCGAGGACTGCATTTGAGGGCGCCCGGATATCTCCTTGTTGTAACCCCATTTGAAGGTCAGTTCAAAATGGACGGGCGGGGACTGCATTAGCAGCCGGGATCTTGTTGCATAAAGGCCAGTTCAAATGGGCCTGTGAGACGGCGTATGGCCCGGCCGTGTTAGGGTGAGTTGCCTGGCAGCAGCCAGGAACACAAAAAAAACAAGAATTCAACCGAAAATCAAGGGACCTTCTGAAGGCTCTATAAGACGTCTGAGCTCAGTACCCTGCTGTGCCTCACCGACAAATGTTAACTTTGGCTGTGTTTTCTCTCCTCAAGTCACAGGTCCTGAGGGCCATGGGTAAGTGTAATATTAGGACTATACATCATTTTAGGGCCTCACTGCCTGGCTTGTTGCGCGTCGGATTATAGTAATGTTGGCGATGTGTAGTCTGCTAGTTTAGTTAGCAACGCACTGGTTATTTATTTTTGGAGATGTATTCAAATGTCGACCAGGGTGCGTAGTAAATTTTACGTTTAGGTGTGAATATTTCCTACACTGCATTGCCACACAAAATTAAGCGCACGTCGGGTCGCAGTCATAAAAAGGGCGAGGGGGGGGGCGGTAGTGTTATGGATGCTGGAAACGGCATTTGCATAACATACAGGTCCCAAAAGTTCAGTTTATCGCGTTAAGTAGCATGTGTGGTCATGATCCCTTTCGCTTTTGTCTCGTAGGAGAATCAAAATGTGGCGTTAATGATTCTTTTAGTTGGTTATTAAATCTTTACCATCTAAGACCATCCACAAACAAACCGACAACACCACTGAACAAGGCGCTTCACCGCCCACACGGCGACTCGCTGTTCGATGGCAAAATCTTGCCGGAAGTACCCTTTTGGGGCGAGTCCACACATATGAGAGGGGTGGCGCTTCCCGGAACAAATATGGCCGAACCCTGCCAGAAAGGGCGGACGCTGAGAAGCCCCGGTCAATCGGCAGGTGCAACAGTGACTCAGTTCACCAAGGCCCCTCCACTGCAGGGGGTCCATCCAAAAGTTACGACGCCATCCTCAGCGGCAGAGTTCTGTACGAGAGGAGTCTCGAGCTTCTGAGGGCGGTTCGGTCGTGGAGTTCGAGGAGTTGCGGTGGAGAGGAGTTTTCATGACGTGGCTATACACAGAGAGTTTTCAACGGGTGGTTGGGTCAGCGCAGTTTTTGTTCAGTGGTAGCTGCTGCAGCAGATCTGGTTCGTTCTTTCAGGTGCCTGTTACGGGGAGAGGAGTTCTGTGGACGCACGACTATTTAGCCATGTCGAAGCTCTGCAGCGAGCCACGAGTTCCCACACGTGCGACTGCGGCCAAACCGACGACCTTTGGCAGGCTGCCGCACTTATAGAAGCACGCTTTCCCTCCGACGACCAGGTACCCACCGAAACACCTGACCGCCCAGCTTGTTTCATTCACGCCTGTTGAGGGTCAAATAAAGACTCGGGGTTTATTTTCTTTTGTGTGTGGGCCCGTCTTAAGTACGTGAGTAAAGTGTTTTTTTGCTTATTGTAAATATTTCCCTGCTTGCATATTCGTGCCAAGTCTTGCCTTTGTCTTTATTTTACTGTGAATAAATTTATTAGAAATGTTCCCAATCCATTTCTGTCCCTTCTTACATTGGTCTTGCATGGTCCGGGTCTGGGTATAAGTGGGGTTTCATCCCCGGTAATCGGTCTATCATAGCCGGGATGCCCTGGGCAGGCCCCGCTCGACTGCAACGAGCCGGAAAGGTAGGTGGCAAAGCGGTAGTCGGTAGTGTGAATCTACCGCTGCCGGTAGAGTAAATCCGGTTCGACCAGGCGTTCCGAGGGCATGGCTTCCCCGGTAGTTTAAATCGCGTAGCTACTTAGGTAAATTGGCTTTAAATAAACAGACCCTACGCTACGCAGTTAAGATTTTGGCGACCACGGTCGGATAAAATCGACCCGCCAGCTCACGGAGTTATCCGAGCGACGGCCTACAATTCCGGGGAGTCTGGTGGAGACGACGTAGTTTCCCCCACCTCGCGGTCGTTCTCGCCACCGACCCCCGGCCCGCAACAATATATATATATATATATATATATATATATATATATATATATATATATATACATATACGTATAAATATACACATACATATATGTATATACATATATAAAGGTTTAATAAAAGGGTGAATCAGTTATTCATGGACTCGTGTTATTGCTGCACATCTCTGTCTCTCATGTGCATCATTCGTCCTTGCTTAGTTAATTAGTTCCGACAAGTCTTGTCCGATTTACTTTGGGGTGTGTTGGTGTGTTCAGTTACCAAATTTCATGTGGAACGTTCGCCAAGCGGCTTAAGCACTTAAGCAAGTATTCCATGTGAAATTTGCTGGCTTGGTAAGCGCCAGCGCTAACTACATAACCATCGATTAATGTCTCCTCCACACACTCCAATCTGATAACCCAGGGAAATGAAACTCTCCTCCATTTCCACATGATTGTCTCACACTCTGAACATGCCCATCTTCTCCCTTGAGATGATTTTATTATTTTAAAGATTTAAATAAAAACACATTTTTCACTTTCCTTCTTCACGATCTGCAGCGGTTTCATCCTCGCCAGGTGACCGTGAAGTTAAAAGTTTCCAAGTAATTTGCTTTCACCACCTGGAAAGCGAATTCCACATCGGAAAACTTCAGGTTACTCCATGAAGATCAGTGTGTGTGTGTGTGTCTGTGTGTGTCTGTGTGTGTCTGTGTGTGTGGTCTGGTGGTGTCTGTCGTGTGTGTAGTGTCTGTGTTGTTGTTGTGTGTGGTCTGTGTGTGTCTGTGTGTGTCTGTCTGTGTGGTGTGTGTGTGTGTCTGTGTGTGTGTGTGTCTGTGTGTGTGTGTGTGTCGTGTGTGTGTGTGTGTGTGTCTGTGTGTGTGTGTGTGTGTGTCTGTGTGTGTGTGTGTGTGTCTGTGTGTGTGTTGTGTGTGTGTTGTGTGTGTCTGTGTTGTGTGCTGTCTGTGTCTGTGTGGTGTCTTGTGGTTGTCTGTGTGTGTGTGTCTGTGTGTGTGTGTCTGTGTGTGTCTGTGTTTGTGTCTGTGTGTGTCTGTGTGTTGTCTTGTGTGTGTCTGTGTGTGTCTGTGTGTGTCTGTGTGTGTGTCTGTGTGTGTGTGTCTGTGTGTGTGTGTCTGTGTGTGTGTCTGTGTGTGTGTCTGGTGTTGTCTGTGTGTGTGTCTGTGTGTGTGTTCTGTGTGTGTGGCCTGTTGTGTGTGTGTCTGTGGTGTGTGTGGTGTGTGCTGTGTGTGTGTCTGTTGTGTGTCTGTGTGTGTGTCTGTGTGTGTGTCTGTGTTGTGTCTGTGTGTGTGTCTGTGTGTGTCTGTGTGTGTCTGTGTGTGTGTGTGTGTCTGTGTGTGTCTGTGTGTGTGTGTGTGTCTCTCTGTGTGTGTGGTCTCTCTGTGTGTGTGTGTCTCTGTGTGTGGGTCTTGTGTGTCTCTGTGTGTGTCTCTGTGTGTGTGTGTGAGTGTGTGTGTGAGTGTGTGTGTGTGTCTCTGTGTGTGTGTCTGTGTGTGTGTCTGTGTGTGTGTGTCGTTGTGTGTGTCTGTGTCTGTGTGTGTGCGCGTGACTGTGTGTGCGCGTTACTGTGTGTGTGTGCGTGACTGTGTGTGTGCGTGGACTGTGTGTGTGCACGTGACTGTGTGTGTGCGCGTGACTGTGTGTGTGCGTGTGACTGTGTGTGCGCGCGTGACTGTGTGTGCGCGCGTGACTGTGTGTGTGCGCGTGACTGGGTGCGCGGACTGTGTGTGTGTGCGCATGACTGTGTGTGTGCACGTGACTGTGTGTCTATGTGCACGTGACTGTGTGTGTGCGCGTGTCTATGTGCGAGTGTCTATGTGCGTGTGACTATGTGCGTGTGACTAGGTGCGCGCGTGTCTATGTGCGCGTGTCTATGTGCACGTGACTATGTGCGCGCGACTATGTGCGCGTGACTAATGGGGCGTGTGTGTGTGTCACTGTGTGTGTGTGTCACTGTGTGTGTGTGTGTGTGTGAGAGAGACAAATGTTACACACCATGAGTTGTGTGTATTTTTTGAAGACCCGACTATCCCCTTCAGAATGACAGCTCGGTTGATGTGAGGTTTGTCATGGGGCAATTTACTGGTCAAAGATCCAAAATGTGGTTTTAAGAGCCATGTACATATTTCCGATGCCAGTGTGGTCGGGGAGGGATGGAGGTTGATTGACACGAATAAAACGGAGATTAGGATAGGAAAGGGAGAGGTCAAGGGGAATGTGGGAAAAGGAGGAGTGGGGATATGACTGAGAGGATTGGAAAACGGAGTGTAAGGGGACAGGAGTGTAAGGGGAACATGAATGAATGGGGGGCAGGGAGTGTAAGGAGGAGACAGGAGAGTGTAAGGGAACGTGAATGTAATGGGGGGGGGCAGGGAGTGTAAGGAGGAGACAGGAGAGTGTAAGGGGAACATGAATGTAATTGGGGGGGGGCAGGGAGTGTAAGGAGGAGACAGGAGAGTGTAAAAGGGGGCATTGAGTGTATAACATACACTGGGCGTGTAAGGGGGAGATGGGGTGGAAAAACGTCAAGTTGTGCACTAAATATGTTGTTGACATCGTTCAGTGATGCAACAATCTTTTTCCCAGGTCAACACAGATTATCAGGTGAAAAGGTGGTTGTCCAATGTGGTGATGCGATCGGTCGAGAGATTTCCGCAGGACACGACCATGGAGCAGCGTCAACACAGCTACACAGGGAGGTCCAGAGGAGATGCATGACGACACAAAGTAAGAATGAAAGTGTAAAGTCGTGGGAGAGCTGGGAGAGGCAGGACATGGTGTGGCGTGCTCGGTTGACTCATTAGACCCAATTAGCAGGTGATGGCGTTGGTTTGTGGGAGCCGGGCGTGCCGAACCGCACCCATGGGTAACCCAGCGACTCACACAGCCCGAGGGTGCACCTTCTCACTCTTACACCCATTTGTGTATTCACAAGGATCTTCACTCCTCAGGTATCCGTCACGCTTGCTGGGGTGTCACCAGAGAGGTCATGGACCTTGCTGGTGTTCATGTCCAATGACCTTTTGATAGTTATTGATGTCAACATTATTTCCAATCGGTCGTCAGTTTTGAAAATTGTTAACCATTGTCGGTTATTTATGATCAACGGGTAACCTATCAAGGGGTTTCGCTGCGTCATCGTGGTGATCAATTTATGGATTATCAGTGTTGCTAAGTTATATGATACTTCGTGAATGGTTAGCACAAGAGTTGATGGTTCTATATGGTCCCAATGGGATTTGATGAGTTGTTAATATGAAGGTTGTTGGATGTTGTTTTTTCAGGTTTGTGGTTAATTGCTGTTGTTGAGATCGATGTCGCAACGCTGTTTATTGTTGCTCGGCAATAGTTTCTGATATCGGTTTGTGGTTGTTGTTTGGTGACGAGTTGTTTAATGTATTGCTCATAAGTATGTTTTGGTGGTTGATCAGTGGTTAGGTTGAGGGTGAGGGTATATGTCCATCTACATATTACATACATGCTATCATGCGATTCTGACCTCACCAACGGCTCCCTTTCCTTCACCTATCCATCTTTTTGTGAACTGTGTACGTTATATGTAGATTTGAGAGGACAGGGAGAGAGACAGACAAAGGAAGAGATGGCACAACATAAAAAGCTTGGTAAATACAACTCCACCACAATAAAGAGGAGTGAAGTGTATGAAAGGTCACGTTATCAATGGGGTTTACTTCTTCAGCATCCCCATCTGAAACCACGACCCATGATTCTGAGATCCCAGGTTTGATCATTCTCTTGTCTATTAACGGCCTTGAAATCGCTGAACGAGGAACACCGACGTCCACAATGCGATTTCCATAAAGTTCATCATTTGAACCACTAAACCGAACGTTCAAAACACGAGCATCACGATGTCTGATCGTTGTGGCTTTCACGGCACTTGATACAAACCACAACTTTTGTTTCTATCAACACTTTATCCATTCATTACCGAGTGATCTTTTAAGAATATCCCTATCTGCCGACAAGGCCTTCATCCACAGCTTGATGGAGTACTGCTCTCTCCTCTGGGCTGGCTCGCCTGCCTCGCATCTTGCTCAGCCTGACGCCATGGAAACCATGAAGGCCTTCAAGATTATCGGAATCCCCCATGATGAAGCCGAGTCGATGGGTCTATCACTTCGCCATCGCAGACAGGTCGGTGGTCTCTCTGTCTTCTACCTCCTCCTTTCTGGTCTTGCTCCCTCTGCTCTTTCCATGCTTTGTCCCCAGCCAGGTTTCTGCAGGGTGCACACGGTCTACAGTCAACCCACTTCTGGTGAAACTATGTAAATTAGCATCACTGCTCACCTCCACTTGTTCGTTCCTCTTTTTCCCCCACCTGTGGAACCAACTTCCACATCCTCATCGATCTCATTCTTCCTTCCAGATCTTCAAGACAGTTTGCACCTGTAACCAGCTTGTTACCCCCCCCCCCCCCCCCAATCCTCATCCTCTTGCTCCCATTCTTCCTGTCATTTCTTCCTCCATATTGATCATCTTCATAACAGGCCAGAAAAGCCCTTTGAAGATTATCCCAAGAAGTCCTTCCACCTTGTTGTTGTCACCCTCTTAAATTTCCATTGTGCTTTTTGTTTTGTTATGTTCCGATCCATTCTATGTTTTTGCTCCTCCATGAGCCTCGACTCAATATACAAGAAAAATCTGAATGCCTACAGGAACGGGCACAGTGATGGATTGAGAACACTTAAGCCATTTTCACAGACAACCCTAAACCGCATCCTAATGGGACATTTATATTACATTTAATTAATTAGTGGGCAGATTTTAAAATTTTGGAATATTTTTTTCTTTGAATTGAGTTTCCTATCATTTGTTGAAGCAAGAAGGTGTGACATAACACACCTGAAGACTAACTTCTCCTTTGCAGTGAACTCGATGGCCTGGCACTCCCAGCGCACGTCAATTGGGGCCTGCAACTGGAACCGAGGTCAAGCGCCGTGCACCATTGAGAGCAGACGGCTTGCCGTCGACGTGCTCGTGGAGAAGGGTCGTGGTGCTTTCCACGAGTTCCTCGCTCATGAAGGAGTTCCATCTTTCTTGAACTCGCGTGAAGGACGCTACATCCGCCATAACCTTGTGCATCCTGCCCGTAGGCCTTCGTATGAGCCTGACGGCTATGGCGGCAGTGGCTCAGATTGGGATGGAGGGAACGGTACAGGCTGAGATTGATGTTAACATGACGACAGTTCGAATTTCTGAATGTCCAATTGTATAGTTTACTCGATCTCAAATCGAGTCAAATTTGGTCGTGCGGATTCTTGTAATCTAGAGAATATATTTTAGATGAAGTGAACAAAAATGGTATTCTTCATGTGTAAAGACAAAGTACTGTCTGGTCCCTCGATACATGTTAAGGGGGGGGTGTCCCATCTGCTGGTGGGCATGAAAGATCCCACGGTGTCTTTCACGAAGAGTAGGTCAATTGTCATCGCACCCTGAACAAATTACAAATACCGCCAAAAATAACCTTCAATTGAACGTCAAGACTGATCATCAGGGCCGTAAAAGACTTGCGACAAAATCATTCCCCGACCGACCCCACCTCCTTTCCACATTATTTTCTCCATCCTGCTTTCTTCTCCTCTTCCTCAATTCTCCTCTCCACCTCCTTTCTTTTCTCATCCTCCACCCCTAAATTCCCTAATTTTTCCTTCATTCCATTCCATCTTTCAGTCATTTCATCCTCCTCCCATGAGTCCACTTGGGCCAACAATATATCCAAATTTGTGAGAAAAAACCAATAACCCCTAACCTCCCCATCAAATTTATTGCCAATCTCCTCAGACCAATGAAAAGGCAGGTAAAATGGAAGGAGGTCATGATGCAGGCTTGCTGTGTGGGTTATTGCACTCAGGTGATGGGAGCTCTGTCTCAGGAACCTACTGGCCTGTATTCTCCGATGTGGCTGCTCCAGAACTCGACCTTGGATGGCCAATGAGCTGGGGCAGACAGGGAAGTTGCACGGGCCGGAGTTGCGGGCCGAGTGGAGCTGCAACTTACTTCCATCCTCCATCAACTGATGGCTCGCCCAGCATCAAGCAGGTGGTGCACAGACTCATTGAAGGTGCAAGGACGGTGGGTCAGCATACGACTCGGAATTCATCAAGCAACGCCCTCTTATGCTTGCCATTTGATTTGTAGCGTCGTTCTCAACTGTCGCCCGAGCATTGTTTATAAACACTGCTTGTTTTCTGTTTATGAACAGTAATCTCACAAAAGAAGTGAAGCTTACGCTTTACAAAGGATTTTATCACCTTAAAGCCAATGGGAGGAAATGTAACTGCTGTGGGAAGCAAGATGTGACCGTATTTCGGATATTAGCCCTTCCTCAGACAACAAAAAGGCAGAAACCAAAGATATATATATATATATAATATTGTTGAGGGAGCTGTGATGAAGGGCAAACAGTCAGCTGCACAACGCTTCCCACGGTGGTTCACATACTCTTATCGGCTTTCATTTGATAAAATCCAATATTCAATGTGTCCGCCGACACTCGCCTTTATGAAGACTAGTATTCCGTTGTTACCTTTTTACTACTACGTTAACTGCTCCGACATGCTCCCCTTCTTCCTCCTATGTTCTTGACCCCCATCTCCCTCCCCCTAGGTTCTGGCAATTGCCACAGACGTCTTCACAGACATCGACGTGTTTCAGGACGTGTTGAACGCATCCATTTATCGCCGGATCCCGGTCTACATTCTTTTGGACTCCCTCAATGCACCGCTCTTCGAAGAAATGTGTCGGAAGCTCAATGTCCCTTTTCATCAGCTGGACGTGTGTTCCGCAAAACGACACTATCACAGTACACTTAACACTTTGCCACTCCCACGTATTGCCATCTCTCCTCCTCCCTTGAATACCCACATTCAAAAAACACATCCACAATCACATAACCACATCCTCAATCCAACGCGATACCCTGAATAACATCCGAAACGTATCTCTTATGGACGTCCACAACACTGAATCAACCGTCTTGAGAGAAATTGAGAGTGCGCATCGCTAAATTGTGTTGTGGTCACCAGCCATCTCTCCAACATTATTCACACAGGATTAACTAGAACGGCACTCAGAAGAGCGCAAACCTCCACCTGGCTGAACACTTTACGTTTCATATCCCACTGATAGGCCGGATCTGGATCCCGACCTGAACCAAAATCTATATCGGCTTGTTCTTGTTCTTGTTACCTACCCAACTTATCCACCAAGTTTTGTCCGAATCCGTCCACAACATTTTGAATCATCATGCTATATATCAGTTTTGGCCCTCGTGAAGAATCACTTTTGAAATTCCAGTATCTGACCCACCACAACTCACCAACTCTCCACATGCACTGCATTTATCCAACGCAGATAGTCCTTCAACGTTGCTTCCATCAAAAATCTCTGGGAGCGACTGGATGATGTTACTGGTTACCTTAGGTCTGTCACGTTTGCCACCAAGTGACGCTAAGGCGACAACTCAGAACCCCAAAAACATGGCGCGTTACTCTTCCCTTCTTCCTTCTAATAATTATAATTTCCACTCTGCCTTCCTCCAGAATCTACGAGTCAGGACAATCGCCGGTGTCCCTTTCCACTGCAAATCCGGGATCAAGTTTCTGGGCCAAATGTTTGAAAAGTTCCTTCTGGTGGACTGTCACACAGTGTTGTGTGGAACCTACAGGTAAGAGATGATAGCTTTCAGGGATATCATGATTGTTGTACACAATGCAAACATACAAAAGTCATACAAAAGTTGGAGGATTACATTTCACAAACAAGCTTGAGTTATACCTAGCGACTGGCCAAATGACTGCTTTGTTTTATTTGTAAGTTGGTAAGTCGTGATCACGAGTACAGTACGTACTATATTCAAACATGAAGGCACCACCAGCTAGCCAGTATAACTGCCGAGCAGGCAAGGCTCAGGCCTGACATGTCAACCACCGAGTTTTTCTGTTGTTTTTTTATTTTTTTTGATCCAAAATTGTGCAGGCACCATGTGACTGTGTCAGCTCTTGACCAAGCTCTCTGTCACGCTCATCCTCCAGAAGTCCATTCTCCATTGTCGTTTAATCTCCCCGCTACTCAGAGACCATTTCTTCAGCAGCTTATTATTATATCATTGTGACTTTCAGTGACATTTTGAACTTTCATCATTAACACCACCTGGGAGATAGTGGTGTCGACCCCTTTAGCACATTCCCTAGGGGCTCCCGATGGTACATTACATGCCAAGTTTTGTCATCCTCAGGCAATAACCTGAGGAGCAGTTGAATGGACAAATGAACAAACGAACAAACAGACCGTTCCCACTTTTTGATTTTGATCAAAACCTTTCGATAGTCATTGCAAATGTGTCATAATTTTGTGGGACAATGTGTAGTTAGTTGCACGTGCTCTGAACATTTTGGACTCATCCATTTGGCATTCGTATCCGAGTACAAAGCTTCGTGGTACTGGGGTTCCAGGTTCAAATCCCACATCTTTTTGTGAGAATTTGGGGGTGGGAGGGGTTGGAATCACGAAAGACAACTTACGTTTCCTTGTAAAATTGTATGTGCATATTAAGTAAATGAGATGTAGGTGTTAAAGAGTTAAGTAAATGTGAAGGCATGGAGTTGGGATGACCGATTTGTTTGTTGGATTGCATCACAAGACCGTGACTGGGAGAACATGTTCTTATATTTCCTTTATTGCAGACCTTTCGACTCAGACACTTTTGCCTCAACCCCAACCCTAGCTTCACATGGAGCTTCGAGAAGATTCATCGAAGTGTTGCACACGTCTTCACGGGCACTGCCGCTTCAGATTTTGACGAAGAATTTCGACTTCTTTACGCTCAGTCACAAACACTCTGCCCTGGGCAATCTCCGCCATCTGTCATGGCTCAGGCACATTACAATTTCCCCGAAAGAGCGAGCATGCAGCCTTACAAAACAGCTCAGGCCTCTCAGCAAGTGCCGGTGGTTTGTTTTCAATCCCCTAATTACCTGCACGCAATTCCTCCATATTTAGCTGCAGAGGAATCATTCGAGTCAAGCTCAGGCTCATCAAGGAAAGCAATATGGAAAGGTCCGTGGGGTGAGAAGCCTTCAAGATTTCCAGCTGCGCATTTTACTCACGAGGATGCTTTTGAGAAAACGAAGAGCAACAGGATTGGTTTCCAGTGGCACAATCCTGCAAATTGGAGGAGTGGGGGTGATTGGCCAACCGAGCAAGAGACTTGGCAAGGAAGTGGTCGAAAAGGAAATGACTCGAATACGAGGCAACCGGCCGGTGAGCGCAAGACATTGCAGGGCCAATTGCAATGGGGTTGGGAGTATGTGGGAAAACCTGGTCTACAAATAAACAGCAAAGACCAGAACAGATTTGAGTCTCCTTATTTTGCTTTGGCCCACAGGACACAATTTGAAGATACGGCAAGCCCAAAGGTGGCTCCAGGAGGCTTCAGACCACTTTGCCTCAATACAGCTCAAACTGCACAAGCCCAGCCACGGAATGAGGCTTTACCTGCAGAGGTTTGGGGCCAGAAAAACATAGACATGCAGTGGAACTCTGTACATACGCAGAACACCAATGGCCTTCCAGAGACCCAGCTGCTTCCTACATGGTTAACCTATGAGACAAATAGAGAATGGCCTAAAGGTAGGCCGAGAACAGCTGAAGGAAATCTTAGGCCGAGGCCAAGGGGAAATGAGGACTTTGATACGAATGCACAGGAGCGCAATTTACATCGCGCATCGCGACTCCGGCCTTCGCTTATCTACCATTCCCTTCCACGTCTGCCAGCCCGCTCAAGGTTCACTGGGAAGCACCATATTGATGTCAAGGGGAAAGTATCTGCAATGCAGGAAATACCACATGAAAACGATAGAGAAGAAACAATCGCAGCACGGTTGAACAATCAGCCAGTTGAAAATAAGACCCCCATATACAACCGAGGTGCTGTATTGGGATATGCTCGAAACTACCAGTTGACGAGTCGACAAAAGACGGTAGGCATCCATGAAACTTCTCTCTCCTCTCACGTTCAATTGAATCACAAAATGACGAATGATGACAGGGCCGTTAGCAAAGTCTATTCAAACAACTTCATATCAAATGAGAAATTGCAAAAACAATCGAGGATAGACAAACCAACTACCCGCATAGAAGCTGTAGCATCTGAAGAAAAAGTAAACAGTTCTGAGCAACAGTGGGAAGGGAAGTTCCCTGGAACGGCAAATGACGAATCTCAGGAGAGAGTAATGGAAAATGAGGACAAGCATGATGACACAACCATGGAGAAGCCTGCCAGTTTGGGGGCATCGCTCATCGTGCTCCTTCAAAGGAGCAATTTGAAAGACGATACCAAGGCATTGCTCAAAGACATGTCAGCAAAAGGGCAGCAGCAGGCAGCGAGTGCCACGATTGAGGAAGAAAAGGTGAATGAAAGGCAAGTGTGTATCAACAGAGGAGCGGTATGTGCAAAGGAGTCAAGAGAAATGGCAGAGGTTGGCGAACCAAATGCAGAAAATCTCCTCCAAAAGGCAGAGGCCATGCGGAGAGACAACCGCGTTTTCAGTCGGTTTGAAGTCCTAATGAACCCCGATGGAGAAAAGGAAGATCGCAGGGAGACTTCCATTTCCAAGCAAGAGGCCAGTGAGGTTGAAGATTCAAATAAGGATGTTGGAAAAAGTACCGACGACAAGAAAAAATCCCCAGACACAAGATATATCAACACGACGAGTGGACAGAGAGCTTCGGTAAGAGACAAACAAAGTACTAGAGATTTGAACAACCGAGAAGAGAAATCCCGTGTGATCGAAGCAGTCAACGACATACCGGGAAGACGATGCAAAGTGAAAATTTCCTCGGGTCGCCGTCACCCTGAGCGGTGTCGTCCGGGATACGGTTTGGCAGCACAGAGCAGATCCTCACTCCTCGAGAACTACTGGAAGAGGTGAGCTGAAGGGAATTCAAATCAACAGTATCATTCACACAAATAAGGAAGTACTTCATAGTTGCTTGCCGGAATAACGGAGAGAAGCCACCGTCAGCCTTCTATGCAAGAACCGCTGGTGGCTTCTGCAGACTGAATAAAGCACGATCTCAGGCAATTGACTGCATATCATTTAGTTGCCAAGCAACCGATAATAATCGCGCGAGTCAACTACAAGAGCCTTTGCCATGAGTACAAGGTCAGCATTGGTCTCCTGATACAACATCCTCACAACTATGGAAAGAACAAATAAACACAAATTGTGCAATTACATTGCCACCATTTATCTTGTTTTCACCATTTACTTAAATCTCGATATAATGGAGGGAAAGTATGTTGAATCTATGCATCTTGTGTTTCATCCACCCCTTCCAAAATGAATTTGACCGATGATGAAGCCAAAACGTCCAGGGATTACTCAGAACACCCTGAAGGTGTGCCTGCGAAAGTTTCATTTGATTTCAATCAAGTTTTGAAAAAAACTTTTCGCCCATCTTGGCATTTTCTTCCTTGGGCAGGGAGAGTAGGGTACAATTGGAATTATCCGAGCTATACAACCACGATGTATTACATATGCACATAAAGCAGTATGCAAGTTTTTGCCTCATATGGGTAACACAAGTTATTTATTTTTATTTTTGGGAGCGATTGAGGCAGCGATCTGTTGCCTATACACCGCCGAGATAAAGGGATGAGTCAGAAGAACGTGTTGCATGCTTGGAACAACATCGCCCTTAGGGTGGGTACTCTGCCAGTTACCTCCGCCGCCGTAGGTGAAGGAGGTTGTGTTTTTACCCCCTTTCTGTCCGTTTGTGTACAGGATATCTGAAAAGGTTGTGCACGGATTCGGATGAAACTTTGTGGACAGTTTGGGTGTGTGGCCACAACTAATTGATGATCCGGATCTGGATCTGACTGCTAAAAATTTTAAAGTGATTATTCACCAGTGAGAGATAGGGCTAAAAATGATATAAAGCACGATATCTCAAAAAACTTGTGGACGGATTCGGATGAAACTTGGACAGGTTGGGTGTGTCGCAAGGACGAATTGATTCGATTTTGGTGAAGATCCAAATGTGGATCTGGATATGAGAATTATTTAATTTCTAAAATGATTCTTCACCGTTGAGAGATAGGGCCAAAAACGACATAATCTGAATGATATTTCAAAAATGTATTGGACCCGATATGCTCTCGTGAATCAGGCATTGCGTGGCGGAGGTATGCGCTCTACCGAGTGCCCTTCCAGTTAAATAGAACATACATAAATTCATTTGGAAGAATAAAATATGGGTTTTTTTGTTTTTTCTACATGGAGACAAGTGTACTTTGGGATTCATAACAAAGATGAGGAGACAATGGACAAATCAAAAGAATGCAGGATTCAAATTACCCCGAGGTCAATCATTTATGGCAAAGGGTTACCAATTCCGATACTCAGGACAAAAGACCAGGGAACCATAGGAGTGCTTGTTTATTTGTTTCTACTCGTACTTTCAGTCCAGAGTATCATCAGTGGTTCCTCATGGGCGATGTGAATTTGTATCCCAGTGCCATTTTGGAGATCAAGTGCTGGAGGCTCTTAGAAAATCGACGCGGCAGGATGGTGGCATCAGTATATCTCACTCGCTTAATTTGGATCGTAATGTAAGGAAGTAAAGCTGCACAATCTTGCGGGAGCGCTGGACCATAAACGAGAACAGAAGTAGACTTTATCATAGTGCTAGTGACAATCATGGCTGAACCAGATCCATGGTACAGCCAAAATGGAAGCACTGCAAAATTGTGTTCAGACGTTAAGACATTTGGGATTTGCTGTAAGGTTGGAAGCATTGACCTCTGACCTCAGGTTTGAATCTCACTAGCATATTAAAGACATACTAATGACGACTACTGCTACTTCAATAAGCACCAAATACTCCAACCTTCTTGTGGGGGTCGGCTGGGTAACGTTTCTGGCCTGCCAGGTTCACCAGATAATGCAAGCACATGGGAAACCCAGTTTAACGTCCACTCGAGGGACTGCACACTTTGTGATGGCAACACGCTGCCTTCGAAGCACCAAACGGACAGTTTCTCATCTGGTTGGGGAAACAAAGCCAGACAAACATCTCAAAGGTAAGTGCAATGCTTCTGCACCATTCTGCCAGACATTGCTGTGGTATTCACACACCAGTGTATTTCTCAAAACTCTACATATAACTTCCTTAAACAGAAAATAAAATATATCTTGAGGGTGTTTGAGACATAGAAGATTGTGGGGTGTGTACATGAAATGATGTCTCATGCAAGAGCAACCCGACAGGGGGTCAGAGAAGGTAACAACTGAACAGAAGCAGCAGATGGATGAGCGAATGGGCACAGAAAAGATCATGGGCAGGAAATGAACAACTTTTTAAGTGATGTAGCTGCTTCAATATTTGGTATGTCCTTACTTCCTTCCATCCGTCCGTCAAAAATGAAGAAGAAGAACCTTTCTAGCCATCGTGCGAAGATAACCAGACACAAGTTGGCTTTTGTGGTTCCGCCAGTGTGCCCATTACCCTAGGAGATAGATGGCTTTAATCAGAATTTTGGGTAAGGATGGTTTGATAGGCCTACCCTATGTAAAAAAGGGTGCTGAATCCAAAAAAAGCAGTCTTATTGACCCCACTCAAGACAAAATGACCATTTTAACCCCTTTTTGACCAAATATGACCATATTTGGTCAAATTACGTTGGGTACCAAGGTGGGTTTAATCAGAATTTTAGGTAAGGCTGATTTGACAAGCCTACTTTATGTAAAAAAGGGTGCCGATTCCAAATAAAACCGTCTTATTGACCTCAATCAAGACAAAATGACAATCTTAACCCTTTTTGGCCAAATATTCCCTTATTCCGTCAAATAGTGGGTTTAATCAGAACTTTGTAGTAAAGATGATTTGACAAGCCTATTTTAGGTAAAAGAGGGTGCTGATTACCAAAAAAGCAGTCTTATTGACCCTATGTAAGACAAAATAACTATTTGGCCAGTTTTTGGCCAAATAGAATAGGCCCCAGTGTTGAATATTGTTCTGGGAAATATCCAATATTTAGCAAGCTTTCCATTTACCACATTCAATTAGTCATTTCATTATCATCATCATCACCGTCTTCTTCATCCTCTGAATCATCATCAGTAATACAATCATTGTCATCATCATCCTCATCTCCATCTGTGACATCTTCTGGTTCCATGGTTTTTGAAAGAATAGTTGGCATCTGACTGCCGGTAAACCAGAGTGGTACAAAATCTCCGTTGACCTCTTTTCAGCCGTGATCTGTGGGTTGAATGTTCTCTAGTGGATCTCTTAGATGTGCGTGCTTCCAGAGATATGCCACGTAATTGCACCGTGCCAATTTTTGCATCAGAACATTTTTGCAGGGTGGGAGCATGCCTGCATCAAGTCCCTTTATTTTCTCCAATGGACTGTCTGGATCTGTCGGTTTGTATTTCTGTAGGAAGATTTTCAACCTGGCGTCATTCACGGGATGATAATGCTCCCTGACCATAGAGTGAACACACATATCTTTCTACAAGGCTGTCGTCATCATCAAAGGCGGTCGTCTCTCCGAGCATGCTGATGCCTTCGAGATGGAGACACTCTTCTGAGCTTTCTTCAATGGTCACCTTTCCCTTCCTGAAGAAGGGCGACGTTTAGTCGCATCCTGTCAGAGCATGATAACCTGCTAGTGCCTTACAAACAACTGGCCGAGGTGGTTTGCTAGCGCAGTAATATGGACATACCTTCTAGTGTTATCACTCGAATGTCCAAGGTCCATCCACACATTGGCCTTGAGTTACTTGAATGATACAAGAGAATGACCATGATATCAGTGTCTGTGCACGGACAACAACATTCTGTCCTGGTATTGCTTTTGACAGCATGCTGAGATGGTATACTAGGCTGGTATCTGCCTCCATTGTGAGCATTCGTACTCTGGTGCTCATTGTGTTCTACATTTCCTGACAGAGATGCTGTATACTGAAGACACTGCTCCTCGTGTGAAACAACAACAGTCTTTTGTTTTTATGTGGTGCATAATGGTTATGTTTCCATTCCTCCATGAAGAACTTAATAAGTGCAGTTTTGAAATTTGGTGATCTCAAGGCATGTCTGAAATCTTTAGTACGTAACTGTCTGCACCTGTGATGTGAAATGATCCATCATTTGCACCTCTTGCTCAACACTCTTTATGCTTTTCACATAACTGTCACAGACAAAGTGCACTTTCCTTGCCTTTGGACTGCATATGATCTTCAGGACCAGCTCTGCTACATTCCCAAATCTGAGAGGCAAGTCAGAGGCAGTGACTGGATTATGAACATGGCATCATAAATGACCGTATCAACTGTTGTTGGCTCTTTGTGTGTAATCAAAACTTCGAGGTGTTTGGAGAGTGTGTACTTTGGTGTCTTCTTCACGTGCAAAAATACTGGCCAAAGAGAGGGGAACCGGGGTTAGTGGAAAGGAAAACACCTTTGCTAGCTCAATCTTTCTGGTACAAGCAAGATAGACTAGTCTGCCCAGCAGGTCCCGTGTTGTCTTCAGCTCAACAACCTTTTCATCTTTACCTCGTATTTTGCTCTTGATAGCACACTGGCAAAGTTTCTCACTTTTCTTCTTTTCAGTGGTTTTTCAAACCTTGAAGAATCCTTCAAGCATTCCTGGAGAACTCATCTTTCCACTTCTCCCCAAAGCAAAGAGATTTTGCATGTCCTCTTTTACTTCATCTGGCATTTTCTTGCCATCTGCTAGACAGTACAAATTGGTGTCTTCGATCAGGGAGTTACCAAAGGGATTCATTGTAGTGTCAATCATTTTAGAAATACTTTCCAAGTCTCTGAAATTTCTCCACTTTTGACTTTCGTAGTTCATGGCTTGAATTGGTATCCTTGTTTAAAGCTGCTTTTTCAAACAGATGTCTGACTATGGTGCTTCTAGCTGATCTAGTAACTGTCCACCGCCTGGTTGCGCCTGACTTTGATGGAAAGCAGTGATTCCAGTTTGTCGCGAGGCTGCATCTACATTGATCGTACTCTCTAGTGCTTGATCCACTGGTTGTCTGGCAAAGGAATTGGATGACAATCTTACTGATAAACCACCTTGTTCAAGTTGTTGCGTAATGCCAGGATGGGTGCTGTCCATGTTCAACAGTCTGAGATAGTATAAGCACATGTAACGTGCATAATTGTGACGATTTGCAGCAAAGTAAATGTCTATCATTTTCCCAAGTAAGAAGATGAAAAGATTCACATCATTGTTCGCACAGCTCTACTGAACAGCATGTAGATGTCAACCATGTCAATGTAGTTTCTCCAGAACTTTGCATTAACACCATGTTTTCCAGCTCTAGTATCATCGCAGAAACTTTCATAAGTCATCATGAATGCCTTGTATCCACCTGCCTCCTCCAAATATTTCATCCGTTCAGGGGATGTGACGCTTGAACAGTCTTCAGGCTTCAACCAAACGTCCATAGCTCTCATTTGTCTCTTTCAGTTGCAAGAACAAATCTATATGCTTGCTCCGCATAGCAGTTGCTAGGAGCACATGCATTTTTCTGGCCTGATTATAGTGTTTTCCTGACAGAAAGGCATTGAGGGAACCCTTGGTGAGGGCACCACTTCATAAATATGGGCGCACCTGACCCATCTACCAGATACCCCAGTGCTGACAGATAGCGGAACATAATATGGAAGGCACCAAAACAAACAAAGACATTGTCATACTTTGGCGCACAGTGCTGCAACTGGGAAGCTGGCTTGGCTATAGCCAAGTCATAGGTCGTCGCACATGCAATCTTCCTCACACTCTTCAGCCAGGGTAACGTTTCTTTTCATCGTTTCATTAACTACATCAAGCCGTGTAGGAGGTGCCCGATGTTTGCCAAATAGCCTATCTTCTGAGCCGGTAAATCATCTTTGGTTACTGTGGCGTTCCAGCCAGACCACATTGTGTTTGTGTGTTTGTTTGCAAGATATCGTCCATGCAGCATCTCGAGCAACACAAGCCTTGTAGTTTACAGGCTTGTCCATTGTTTGTATATCAAAGGAAAAATTTGATATCTTAATTTTCTTTCTCACTGGTTCGAGTTCTGGATTTGGTATTTCAAGACTTCTCTTGCTTCGTTGTTCCTAGAAATAGGAAGTGTATTCTCTGTAGTTGATGAGCTTGCTACTGTGATTGATTCCGAGCTTGTAGAAGATTTTCATTGTTGCTGTTGGTGTTGATATAACTGGAACTTCATTTTGGACACAGATGCCCTGTGTGTCATGATACATTGATTCATCATAGTTGTCCCAAGCTGTGTTTGTGCTTAGTCCTTTGCTTGCTTTTTCAGGCCATCAGGAAGAACTCGGTTCTTCTCAATAATGTCAGCGGCAATTTGGTCTCATATCTTCTCGCAGTATGATATCCTATACAATGGCCGAAGTGATTAATAATTTCCTGAACCTTCCTGGAGCCAGTAATACTCTTCAAACCCATGCCCAGCAGCATGTGTTCCATGGCTTCACTGTTCCATTAGTAGTTTTGTAGATATCATCCTCAGCTGATGATTCAATATGCCGCTCCACTCTCTCACTGGCGTCATCTTTTGAGCCGGTGTACAGAATCCTATAGAACTCTGATATTTCAGTAGGTATATTTGTAGACTGACCATCATGGATTGCTTTTACTGTGATTGGATTTGGAGTTTATTCTCTCGGAGCTTCTGGATCTTCCCCCTGAGGAACAAAGCTACATTCTTTATTTCATTGTCCATAGCATCCTTTGTGATAGAAGAATAGGTCCCTTGTTTTTTACTTTCTTGATCAACCTGAAGCTTGCTGCCATTATGTGCTTTGATTTTGGACAAAAGATTGTATGGTTCAGAGGTAGGGTCTTCCCTCCCCTCGTCTTCTTTGAGAAATTCAATTGTAGGTTTGATGACATCAACCAATTTCTTTGAAATTTCTTTCAGAAATATTAGGAGTGTATATATGAAATTATTCTTAGAAAGCAGATTCTCGTCTCTGTGCGTACGTTGTTGACCTTTTTCTTTTATTTGAACCTTGGTACCTTTAGCAATATACCTTGCTCTGCATGTGTTGTGGTAATTGACTTCCTTGGCTATGAAGTCAATGTGATCATATTCACGAAGGAAATCTTTGTCGTTCAGTTGCCTTGCAGCATTTAAAATACTGTCCTGTGCTTGTATAGTTTCACATGGAGATAGTTTTTCAAAACCACTGGGGAAATGCTTACGGTCCGGACCATTGCAGAAAATACAATTTTTCTTCAGCACACCAGTAGTTGAGGTAGTTGCCACTGGGGCTGTTCCACCATCGATCGTGTTTCAACAGTAACATGTTCATCAGAAAAATTTTCTTTTCTTTTGACTGTGTCTGATAAGCCGTGAATTTGCTGTAACAGTCACTATGAAATCCATAATGAGGCAGTGGTTCAGCTTCAAAGTTAATGGCTTCACATATAACGAGGTACTTTGATCTCTTCTGATATTGAATTCTGGATTGAGCGATGTCGCCTGCTGTTTCCCCATGTCTGTTTAGTAAAAGGAGTCACTGCATCACCATCATGCTCTGTATCACCCACATGCAACACACACTGCAACGGCACCTCTCCACCATCATGCCATGATGAGGATTAACTTCCTGGAGGGTAGTTCCTCACGGAGCATGTCCCAAAAACATGAACTGTCTTGTCAGCTGCACAGTAAGATGTAGGCCTAAAGCACATGTTATATCATCTGAGCCACTCAAGGAGGTGCTGCCACCTGCAAACAGGAAATGAAAATACAAATTAAAACAATTAGTCTTAACATCATTGTGATTTTGCACACTGCTCGAAAAGACTATGCAAACATGCGATATGCCCCAACATGGAATTTCAAACTTTTGACCACTGGTGGCCAAAAACTGAACAAAGCGATTGGCCAATTGGTTACTTCTTCATTATATATTTATCATAATATTTATATGTCATGATTATCATGAACAGAACATAATATTATGTGATACAATTCAAACGATGTGCACACCTTCAGAACATCCAAACGCGGACCAATAGAAATTGACCAAATATCGTCATAATTTGACCGGAAAGGGTTAAAATGGTCATTGTGTCTTGAGCGAGGTCAACAAGACTGCTTTTTTTGGAATCGGCACACTCTTTTACCTAAAATAGGCTTGTCAAATCATTCTTACCAAAATTCTAATTAAACCCACCTACCCAAAATAATTTGACCGAATATGGTCATATATGGGCAAAAAGGGTTAAAATGGTCATTTTGTCTTGAGTAGGGTCAATAAGACTGCTTTTTTGGATTCAGCACCCTTTTTTACATAAAGTAGGCTGTCAAACCATCCTTACCCAAAATTCTGATTAAAGCCATCCATCTCTTGGAATACATGTACCCATGCACACAGAGACCTCCATTTTTTTTATTTTTTTTTTAAAATGCACCGCTCACTTCAGACACGGGTGCATTTTATTTCCCCCCCCCCCCCCCCCCCCCCCCCCCCCCCCCCCCCCCAAACAGTGATAACATAACACAATCATGCAAATGATATCTCAAAATGGTTTATTGAAAAAAAACTGCAAGTGCGAAATCAAACATACCACAGGAAATAGGAAATTCATGCTTTAAAACTGTTCATTCTCCGTCTCATTCTCTCTTTCTCTCTCTCTCTCTCACTTTTTCTCTCTCTCTCACTCACTTTCTCTCTCTCTTTCACCTGTTGTAGCTCAACAACCCCGCTTCTCTCCCACCCGCTCCGCCTTAGCTTTGGGAATCCTGTATCATGGAAGGGTAGCATTTGAATAACAGTAACAAAGGTTTTCAAAGCAGAGTTTGTAGATGAATGTGTCGAGCTCTCAAAAGCTGCATTCAAAGAAAGAGGAGACAACTCCCAGCCCCTGTCCCCAGTCCCCCAAAAGGTTGTACAAACAGGATAAACAAAACAAAAAAAAAACGAAGTCATACGGTCACTGGAATGTTGACGATCATTAGCAATTTGTCTCGGGACCAGCCTGGTCCACGCTGTTTGTCCAATCTTCAGATGCACTTTTATCCAAGGGTCGATCCCCGTCTCCCTCTGGGCAGCAGTCCTCTGGAATAGTCTGCATTGCGCCAATCTGTGGCCATCCTTCGATATGAGCATGCGGTCGATTTCCGGTCGGGCCGGGAGGTTGGCCAGGAGCAACAGCTGTGGAACGCGACGGCATAAATGACGGAGAAGGCGCTGGAAATGCCAAGTTCGTGCCCTGATGCATTATGGGATTGCGGTGAACAATGTGGAATGGAGCAGAATCAACACTGTTCATCTCAGCCTGTGGAAGGAGCCAGGGTCATTTGAGGGAAGGGATGTAAAAGGAGAGGATGTTGAATGCCACAGAGACAAAATGGAACAAGAAAATGAGAGATCCCCACAGGACATTACCATGGACCACTTTCTAAAAGGAACAGTGTGCAACTGGCAGATGGATTTTGTAACAGTTTGGGCCGACATCTGTTTTGCACAGTACTGTTTGGAGACTTCAATCCTCATGAACAAGGGAAACAGTTTACATGGGGAGAGTGTCATGGAGAGCAGACAGCTGAAGAGAAGGCATTCGATAACTGAGGAAGAAAATCAATATCAATATCTCTCACTCACTCACTCACACACTCACACACCCACAAAAAGCTCCGAATGGCTCGCTCTCATCTCCTCTTCCTGTCCAGGCTGGAGTTCCTCAAGGCAGCGTTTTGGGCCCTGTTCTTTTCCTGGTTTTCATCAAGGATCTCTCCGAATCTGTAAAATCCTCTTTATCTCTTTGTTGATGACTCCACCCTCTGCCGTACCATCTGTCATCCCTCAGATCGGCAAGCAGCAGCTTCTTCGCTCTCTGCAGACTTGAATAAATTCAAAAACTGGTCAAACACGTGGAACATGTCTTTCAATCCAGACAAATCTCACACTCTCACTCTGTCTCTCCGAAAGGACCGTATGGAAAACCTTCCCATCTACTTTCTCAACAATCCTCTTGAAGAAATCCTTTCATTCAAGCTTTTGGGCCTCACTATCTGCCATTATCTTTCCTGGGAAAAGACACATTTCCAAACTAGCCTCCAAAGCCACTCGCTGACTGGGCATCCTCCATCATGCAAAGTCCTTCCTTGGTACACCTGACCTGGCCACATACAAAGCTTTCATCCACAGCCTGATGGAGTACAGTTCTCCCCTCTGGGGTAGTGCTCCTGCTTTACACCGAGTTCGGCTTCACGCTGTGGAAACCAAGACTTTTTAGGATCATTGGTATCTCCCACGATGAAGCTGAGTCTTTGGGTCTCTCACTCTCTCACCGCAGGCAGGTCGGTGGTCTTTCTGTCTTCTACAATCTCCTCTCCGGCCTTGCCCCCCTGCTCTGTCTGTGTTCTGTCCCCCCTATACTTACGCAGGGTGCTCAAGGTCTGTGAAAAAACCCCTTCTGGTGAAATTGCCAAAATCAAGAAGCACTGCTCATCTTCACTCTTTCATTTATTGAAGCTGATGAAGCTGAGACCCAAAGACTCAGCTTCATCAGCTTCATCGTAGCTCTCATACGAGCCTCGACAGTGTTTACAAAAAAAAAAAAATCCTCTTTTTTTCCTGCCTCTGGAACAAACTCCCACACTCTCTTCAATCCCACTCCTCCTTCCAGGTCTCCAAAACAGCTGTTCACCACCATCTCATATCTTCCCCCATCCAAAACCATGATCTTTTCTACCCCCGTTAATCCACCCCAAACCCACCCTCTTCAAAATTCCCTGTTTCCTTCGTGAAAGTATCTGAAAGTGCCTGTAGTGTCCATCTTGCTTACCCCATGTACCCCGCCTCATCCCTCTCCCTTCCACAGATCTACTATCCCTGTCCCCCACTGTTTTGTGCTTCCCTCTCTTGTCTCCTGCTCCCTTCGTTATGTTCTGTGGGTGAGCTCTTATACAAGCCTCGACAATGTAGACCATAAAAATAAAAAATTTTAAAAAAATACGACGCCGAGTGAACGCAATCGAACAATGGAAGCAAATCAGTTTTTAAAGAACAGTCAACGAAACATGGAAATGTTACATACGGGTAAAGCGAACGCTTTTGCCTTGTTCTCCTCATGTCGTTTGTCCAATTTCTTGTCCTGCAAGTACAATTGTGTTGATCATCAACAGCAGGTCGGCTGCAATCTCCACCGAACAAAATTTGACAAAATACCTCGTCGACCCACTCCAAGAAGGGTCATCAAAATGAAGTCGAGTTAACGTTGGTTAAAGAGAAACCCAATGCGAAGCCCAACCCCCTTCTCACCACAAAATGCACCAAAACACTGAGTGGTACCCAGACGACGAGGGAGAAAACAAGAACTGAACCAACAATGTTGTCAGCGAGGAACTTTCCTGGAAGAAGTAAAAAAAAATAAAAATAAAAATCAGCAAAACTTGGCTTGGCACAAAATGCTGACACTGGACCGGACAACATCCGTGGAAATGACCGGAAGGCATAGCTCGGCTGCGGAGCATACATGCACAGGATATGTCCGATGAGAAGTTATGACTGCGGGTTTTCCAAGCGGATCACACAGACAATGAAACTCGAGAGAAACCGAATAATCAAACCTATGCTGTGAGGATTGCGCAGTACCCCGTGCAATGCGTACGGCACAGATGACTCACCGAATGTGTTGATATCGAGTTCCTCGATGAACTCCCAAAATCTCTCCACCAAATCCTGCACCGTTTTGTCACAAGTACCCTGGAAGAAATGCAATTATTGACACTGTGCTGGAGGCGGCACCAGCGGCACAAGCATCAAATTGGCAGGGAATGTACATTATCCTGCCAAAGGCCATGGGACACCGTCTCAGCACCCCACTATGAACTGTGAGAATTTCCGAAGCACACGTTAAAACCAGCACAACTATAATATCGAAAGATAAGATATAAATAATCAGGTAATGGTCACACCACTTCGTTTTTGGAGCACGAAGCAGCAGGGGAAGGAGTACATGGAGTGTGAACAAGGAATGTTAATCGGCTGTCAAAAGTGGGCCCTTACAAACATTTTGGCCACTCCCAAGTCGACTGTAGGGATTAATCATCATGAAATGGAAGGTTACAGGAAACTTCAACCGTGATTGCTCATCTAATAAGTTGCAGAAGATGACCTCGAGAGAGTCGAGAACCTTGCGGCCGATTGGTTAGACGTAAGAGATATTCAAAGCATTGTGGGGCGAGGAAATAGTTCAGGGAGTCATGGGGATGTCAGGCAAGCACCAGTAGTTTGTTCAGCTTTGCATTCCTTGCGATACCAGTGAAGAGCAGTCGCATGCGAGTCTTTCATTAGTGCGGTCAATGTATGTAATCATGTGGCGTGGTGCAAACAACAACCAACTTGTAGCCACAGAATGTGGAAGCGGTTTTACGGAGCGGAAAGAACCTTAAACGCATTATTCATGTCTGATGGCAGAATATGTGGGATGTGTTGGAATATCAATTACAGGCTTAACAACAATGAGCACAAAAAAACAACAACAAAAGAACCGAAGAATTGCACCACAGATCAATTAAAAACGGGCAGCAGAAGACCAGGCTGCGATTCATGTTCAGAAAGGCCCAAATAGCTATAAAATCAGTCTACAACAAGGCTTATCGTGCATCATCAACAAAATAGTATGTCCCATCACTTTTGGTAGAACAGCGTATGCCAGAGTCGATATAGACACCAAAGGTAGGCACATGATTACAAACACAACAGCCCACTCAATGCCACAGCAATATGACCACATGCTCCGGGATGCAGAACTGCGTCCGTGGATGGCTTTCACACTGAAACCACATGATCATGATACTGCTGGTGTCACAGTACCTTCCCATCGCAGAACCCAACAATACACGCTTTTCCTTTGGGAAGGAACATGACATCACCGTCAGCACCGATGTAAGGTGAGCACGTTCCGTTGGTCTCACGGCAACACACCTTGCAGGAGTTGAAAAGATCTGCAGCGAACATGTTATGCCATCGTATTAAAAACAACATGTGAACACACTGTACTTGGTTAGGCCAAGGGAACTTGAGCTACGAGGGACAGATGTAGTTTTAGCAAACCATATTTTCAATATTCCTTCCTCTGGTGGTACAGCCCAATATTACCGACGCGTTATCTCTTTTAACTTGTCGGGTATTATTAGCATTGCCGGGTGCTGAAATACAACACGTAGCGCTTTTGTCATGTTATCAATAAGGTCAGGTCAGGTATGGGAGCATGTGCCAGAACAGCGCGTCGCTGCGTCCACTTTCTGCCGGTACTCCAGGGGCCTCCGTCTGGCCTTCCCCCAGGCAGATGCCAGGCCCATCCCCATCTCCTTGAGATGCTGGTCAACCTGCTGCAACCACGAGGCACGTGGTCGGCCCATTGGCCTCCTCCACTCACGAGACTCCCTTGCTGAGAGAATCTGGTGAGCAGGATCAGCGTCAGGAAAACGAGCCACATGTCCATACAGCCGCAACTGACGCTCACGGACCATGCAGGTAACAAATCTCATCCGAGTCTCTCTCAGCAACCGCTCGTTGGACACAAAATCTGACCAGCGATAGCCAAGGATTCTTCGAAGAGACCTGGTACCAAAGGAATTAAGTCTCCGTCTCAGATCCTTGGTCAGAGTCCAAGTCTCGCATCCATAGAGCAAGACTGGAAGCACCAAGGACCTGAAGACTCGGACTTTCGTCCTCCCGCACAGGTACCGGCAGCGCCACACCCCATGATCCAGTGAATCCATGACTCCCCAGGCCCGACCCAGACGTCTATTGACCTCTGACTCACAGCCAGCAGAGACATGAATATCACGGCCAAGGTAAGTGAATCTCTCCACGACCTCAACATCCTCACCACAAACATGAAGACAAGATGTTTGTAGAACATGTAGACCTCACCACAACAAACAGACACAGACAGGACAGCAGCATCCAAGATGTCATTGAAAGCCTGTATCTTAGTTTTTACCCAAGAAACCCGTAATCCCAGCGGCTCCGACTCCTCATTCAGCACCTCGAGGGCCCCCAAAAGGATATCTAAAGTCTCCGCAAAGATGACTGCATCATCTGCGAAATCAAGGTCCGAGATCTTGACATTCCCAAACGATGCACCGCAGCTTGATCTTTCGACATCCTCCCTAAAATCCAGTCCATACAAGTGCTGAAAAGTGTGGGGGCCAGTACACACCCCTGACGAACTCCAGTAACAACTGGAAATAAGTCAGAGATGGTACCACCACACTTCACAGCACTCTCCAGTACCAGATCGATCAGTTTTGGTGGCACCCCACGAAGACCAAGAATCCTCCAGAGGGCATCCCGATTCACTGAATCGAACGCTTTACAGAGATCAACATAGGCTGCAAGCAGCCCCTGCCGAAACTCTCGTCTGCGTATCGGTCGAGGACACGAAGAGCAAGGATACGGTCAATCGTTGACCTCTTTGGTGTAAAGCCTGACTGCTCTGGCGTATCAATAAGGTGATCACGTCTTCTATCAAAGACGTTCATGGCTGACTGGATAAGTATCTTAACAGCAACAGCCAACAAGTAGTAGAATATTCTGTAACCATCAAATCGACGATACCGTTACAGTTCTCGGAACCGTATGCATACAACATACAGTTGTCCCGAGTCAGTTATTCCATTAATATACGTGTCGTAGATCCCTTCCTTGTGTAATGGGAAGACACGGGGGTGCGTTGCGATGGGCTTTAGTTAGGTTATTAAATCATTTTCCCTTTTATTTTATCCCCACTCAATTTCATTTCTGAGGCAAAATCCACGACAACCCACGGTACCCTCCCGAACGATCGCTTCTGAGGCAAAATCGCAACGTGCACCATGGAGTTGACCGGCGCTTTGAGTATTCCACCGTGGACTCCAAACCAGACATGGGCGGTGAATCACGTTCGTTTTGCACCCAGGTGGGCAGGCCAAACTAGCGTCTGGCCGAAACTCCGCCCAGAAAGGCGGACCACGTGAGGGGCCGGAGCCAGTCGGAGAGCCCGGCTCGGACGATGACGTCGGCTTCGCCATGGCTCCTCCC